>DWDW01000558.1:0-14240 GCA_018245635.1 Mimoniades versicolor eupheme | reverse complement strand
TCATCATCATCATCATCAGCCCACAGCTGTCCACTGCTGAACATAGGCCTCCCCTAGAGCGTGCCACGTTGCTCGGTTATCCGCTTTCCTCACCCGCTTGCCCAGCGTGGTGACTATGGGCATTTCCCCCTAATGATATTAAACTAAGTGTAACGGAATACTAAATTAAGCTGAATGTGTTTAAATACTAAAGTAATTATGATATTCAATGGAAATTAATATCATTATTACTGTCATTGTTAACTATAAGTAGGTACCTATGTTTTGTAGGTTGTTTAGCAATTAGTGCTAAGGCCATATCTTGATTTGCATTTCGAACGTTTAAATTTTACCACGGGCCGCACCGATTCCACAGCTGTCAGCTCAACAGTGGGACCGTAGAGAGCGCCGCCACGCTAAGGGAATTCAATTGCAACATATAACGGCATCAGCACATTATATGGATATCGTATTCAGCGATCTGCTACGCCGGAAACTTTCAAGTTAAACGCGCCCATACTAATTAGGCATAAGTGGCCCGTTGGATTTAGTTGTACGTACTTACGGCTCATTTGCATTTAGCTCCTGAATACAATATGGTAATGAGCAAAACGCTTTGTGCTTTTCGGATGCTTTATTTTTGTAACATCTTGGAATAACGTGCCAACCATAATTTCGTTTAAAACTTTTGTGAGATTTCGTTGTATGTGTTACAAACTACATACAATCAAGGTGCGATGTGAGAAATTCTGTATATATGTATTTAATGACAAATGATGCTATGTTATTTAATAACAGGACAATAAGCTCACCCTTGATTCAGTGGTAGGACGTGAAACATAATTGGTGAAACGTGGGGTCGTACGACATTCTTCTTCCTACCTCTTTCGGGGTAATACAGGCGTGATGTTGTTTCTTGAAGGGGTAGGCAGAGAAGTGTAGTACACTCACATTTCACCAGTTACATATGTACATAGTAGGTACGTCACACTATGGAATATGTGATTGTATTGTCATACGATGGGCGCATATTCAGACTCCGAGCCATTACTACAAAATCGAAGTTAGAAATATTCAATAGTACCCGGAAATAATGCCCCGGGATTTGAACCGAGGACTTCTCGATCGGCAGTCGCGCTTGCAACCAACCGACACACCAACGGGGCAGTCGAGGTGCAACAATAAAAAGTTCAAATAAACAACGTAACAAAAACTCGTTAGTGTTTTGATTTGTGGTAATATAAAAACGACACGAGCCGTGTGTTGCGCGTCCACGTCGGCCGTCGGCTGTCGCGATAAGCGATTGGCGTGGGCGGGTTCAATAAATCGCGTTATCAGCGACCCGTTAACCGGCCGCGCTTCCACTGCCGACGACGATTTGTATTCGTTCTCATTGTAATTTGTTGTGTATAAAAATACTTTTTTTTATATCTCAAATACATATCATTCCTAAGTTGTTAGTGCAAGACAATAATTAATAGTTTAATATTTATTGCCCATGAATAGTCTATTTATTTATGTTATTGTTTAATTATAAATATATGAAGGTTGATATTTATGGGCTTGTCAAAGGGTTTAGGGGCAGGTGGGTGGAGGGGGGATTGTTGAATTTTGTATCCGTGACTCGAATTCGGTACCGCAGTCGCATGTATTATTTTCTTTATACACAGATGTTATTGTAATACACGTTAACTAACTTGACTACTGAGCCGAAGTTCGTGGGTTCAATTCTCACCAAGAGATTTTTTTTATGAGGACCATAATTGCTTGTTATAAAAATGATGTACATATAAATAAATATATAATTCAAACAATGTACCAGCTATCTAGTTATCAAAGTACACGCTTTACCTAATTTGGTTTTGCGTGGCATCCATCTATGAGTTGTCTCGAGATATTTATTATTGTTATTATTATAATGCTTGTTTAACAATGAATAGGCGGATTAGTTTCATAAGTCAACAAGGGCGACTATAGGTGTTATACAACATAGGTGTAAGGTTCAACGGATGGGACGTTGTAATTCGATTAATAACTCGCGGTGTGACCGCTAGAGCGTCGCGCGTGGCCCGGCCCACGGTAAGGGCGTTATTTAATTAGAGGCATATGATAGTCAGATCGACCGTCTCGGAGATAATTTTACAGCGTGTTTAAACACTTGATGGTTTCCATGGGTTTTCGTATAAACATAGTCTTATTACTTAGTCGCTTAACGTTACGTCTGTGTCCTCTCAAACGGGTAGACAGAGGAGTTTACCACTCACCCGCGATTCACCAGTAATGTTATACTTCTCACCATAGAATACGAATACCTGTTTTGAAATTTAATAATAAGGTTAACTAGAGGATATTGCTATTATGCGTATGCGTATGCGTTTAGGATGTTACATAACAATAAAATAAATAAATGGAGTGCTTAAGACTGTCGTAGAATAGAATTTTCTACTAATTTTACATTGCTTCAACGCACCATAGGAATTTAAATTTTGGAGCGCCTCTACTTTATGATCAACGAGCGTGGTTCACATTGTTTCGTGTAATAAACGAATTCCGTATTAGTCCGAGTGCTGTCCGCCGACCGAAACACATTCACAGTGTGCGAGGGGATGTGTAATTATATTTGAAAAAAGCGTTTATAATGTTTTGTAAGCATGCCCGTCGGTCCATTGCTGGCGGACAGTGCATCGTATCTAATTCTGGAAGGCGCTAAGCGGCGCGCCACACTCGCGCAGTTACCAACGCTACGTCGCACGGTGCACGGTCGATGTTGATCTTCGCACGGTCACGGGTCCTCCGAGCGGCTCGCGGAGTAAACTTTACTAATGTATGTCCCTGAGCGACTGCAATTTACTCGAAATGCTGCCGCGCCAATGTTTATTCGACCCGGCGCTCATCTTATTCCACAGTTTGTCGTAGTCGTGTAGCGTGTTCGAAATTTAAATTTGTCGCATGTTTATGTTGCTGTTTTATAACATTGAACGATCTGTCGTTCAAAGCACTTCCTGTTTGCGTAACGAATAACGGATATTCTATCTTGAATAAAATAATGTGTTTTATTTTATTTTAAAGTGATAAAGAATTAATTATACCTTGTCCATTACATATACATCTACTCCATCCTGTAAAACTGTGTATTATTAGACAGGCTGATATAAGAATTGTTCATCATAAAGTAGTCATTTTGAAATAAAATTAACGAGACCCATAATTTTAGACGTAGAGAGCATCATAACGCGAGATTTATATAAGGACTCGGCCCAAGATTCGACGAGCGTTAGTCAACTATCGCTATTAACGCCAGTTGTCTGTGGAGAGCTTAATGAGTGGCGATTTTATAGCGAGTCATTAGCCCGCGGGTCGGTGACCTGCTCCCTGATTGCTAGACAGCGAGGCTTGTTTATATCGACTGTGCATAACGCGGTACATACCATGCGTCGCATGGAGCATCGCGACTGCGGTATGCGTCATGTCGCTTATGGCCAGGTTCGACAATCTGAAAATAAATTCAGACGACATCGTGAAGATGGTATTGTCACAATCTTCACTAATATTATACAGCGTATAATTTGGAAGATATTCAATATTCATATTATTGGAAGATAATCAATTGAATCAAATTTATGGAAGCGATATAAATCATGTTTTTGGTCTAAACTTGTTGCTGACAAAGGATATAGGACCCGTCACTAGTACATGCGACAGTGTATTGTAGTAATTTTCTTAACAATGAATATTACCTGCTACTCTGTTAATTTTTTAAAGGTTTGTTTTGAAAATAGGTGCGTGTTCTCCTGTCTTGCTTTCTAGAAGTTTCCAACTCTGACGTATCGCATTCGCCGCAGCGGCCGGCCGCAACGCTCGCGAGTGTATACGTTAATCATCCGTGCATTGAATAGCGGCTAATTAGTGCTCCAGACTAGATTGGATTGTAATTAAACCAATTCGCTTTGGGAACGTTCTGTAATTCAGTACAGTGTAGTCGAATCGAGTGTACTCAAACAATTACGTAACTATGTATTTGTGACGGACACAGACAGACCGTCAGTAGACGTTGACTTTTGTTGATTAGGAAACTGTCCTATTGGTCACCTGTTAATGGTCTTTCATCGTCATCGTCATCACTGTCATCATCATCGTCATCATCATTATCGTCATAATCATTATCATCATCGTCATCATCATCATCGTCATCAACAGTATCATCGTCATCTTCATCACCAACTGTTGGGTTCAGGTGTCCCCTTAGTATGAGAATGCTTTTTTTGTGCTTATCGGTTGACAAACTTGTACCAAGTTTTACAAAATAAAAAATATGTCTACTGTAAAAATGATCTTAGTTTTATATATTCCTTAGAATTCTGCGCTGTGAGAGGTGCACTACAGGCCTATAAAGTTTTCAGGGTGTGGAAGAATACAAAGTTTTACCTGAAGCGTAGAGCACACATTGCATACAGCGCCCCGTTGACCCACTTGCCAGTTTGAATATGTAATACGAGAGACGTCATTCGTTCGTTCATTCATTCGTTTGGTTTCGATAACGACGGCGTGTACAATGCGCACAGCTTTTATATTTTGCTACAGATTCTTACTTTACTTACAAAGTAAGTACCTTCTTTGCAGGAACAGCGTGTTGTTATGTTATACGAGTACGAAACTTTTACTATATTACGCGTTTATAAACCCTTTCTTAGGTTATTTCTACTTAACGAAAGCAATGTTCCTGCCAAATTTCAATTCTCTAGGCCTTATATGTAGTTCCAGAAATATCGTGATGAATTACTATATAAATAGAAAATCTTTTCATCATTACATAGTAAAAACAAAGTCACTTCCCGCTGTCTGTCCCTATGTATCTACTTAGATCTTTAAAACTAGGCAAAGGATTTTGATGGTATTTTTAAGAGGATAGAGTGTTTCAAGAGGAAATTTTTTATGTATACCTAATCTATATCTACTCCCCTTGGGGTAGAATTAAAAAAAATATTATAGGAATTTCTAAAAATGCGTTCTTAGCTGATACCTACGTGACAAATTAAATATTCATGTTAAATTTCAAATCATCGGACGCAGAGTTTTGGAGATATCGTGATGAGCCACTATATACATAGAAATACCCTTGTATAGATAATAATATATACAAGCCCATCAAAGTGGTTCCAGTTGGTCTGACCGTCAATGTAACTGCGCGCAGGCGATCGGAGTTAGGAAAGGCTAGGTAGCGCTCGCACGCCACATCGACCTCAATGCGTCGCAATGATGAAGACAGCTCCACCACTACAAGGGATCAATCAATCATTACGCCTGCGCTGATTGAGATATAATTGCTAATATATCCGTGAGTGAACTTAACAAGAGTCCTTAAAGAGTCCTAACAGTTGACGGACGTTTAATTTGATAGTAAATTAAACATACTAGTGGCCTGGATGTTATCGAAATTCGACCGTAGTTCATTAAATGATTGTTTCGACGTTCGTTACTGAGGTTCCTTTGTAAAATTGTATTTATAATTGTCTATTTTGAGCTGTTGCTAGATCATATACGATTGTGTTCTACATTCAGACTATTAACGGTATCTGGATGTGTTATTTAATTTAACTGAATGTGATTGTATTGCGTTTTATTTATAACTTTTAACTTCTATGATACAAACGTTGACTATTTCCAATTTTACTCTCTATAAAATGGGACACTTTATAAGCTGCGTTTTCTTTTCAGGCTTTGTATGTAGGTTTCTGTGGGTGGTACGTAAGACGTTTTTAACGCTTATATGTAATTTATTTAGAACGTAACCCGCTAGTTTCGTAGTAAAAGTGTGAACTGATCGCGTTTACAAGAGTCGTTGACGCCTTTTCATATTCGCCTCGTATTTGGGTCGACGCACGTGGCCTTTGCATTTCCGCTTGCGAAATACAAAGTAACAAACTTTGTCTAGAGGAGGTGTCGCTGTGAATCGAGCCATCTTACATTGCACGTAAAGTTCTCGTAATACTCGTTATGTTTAATATTTCCTTCTTAATACAATCCATTTGCGCCAAGACGAATTTTTGCTTCGATTTCATAGTGCAATTTATGAATGTTTGCATTACATAAGGTATTCGAATCGTGCATTGTAGCATCATAGTAACATAACATCAGACCTGTGTTGCCCCGATGGCGTGGCCGCACAGGAGTGTAATACTACAAGTATTCTCTCGCGATTCACCAGTTATGTTTACGACCCACTATGGAAAATACGTGGTGAGTGAGAGTGAGGTATTGACAACATCGGGCACATTTCATAACTCCGAGCCACTACTGGAAAATCTAAATTACAAATGTCCAATAGTGCCCGTACCCCGAATTTTTAGAGCCAGGATCTCCCGATTGACAGTTGCGCTTGCAACCTCCATGACCAACGAGGCAGTCGAACTTGACTGATATAATGTTCGCAATGCTTTGCTCGTGTTGTTCCTTGTTTATACTCCGCTGTTTCGTTCTCAGCATGGAAACAGTTGAACGTTAGTTGGCAACGAGCTAACTAGTTCCGGTCATAAATCCAGTTGGCGCCGTGACTGGTTCGCTCGCCTCGATAAATTCGTTCACGTTCACTCGCTCCTCGGTTTTATTAAGTTTTATGATGTTTTCTTCAAATTTCGCCGCTCCCGCTCTACTAACGCCGGACCGTTTTACAGCAAGTTTACATACAAAATTGTTTACTTTACCTAAATTTTGTCTAAGGTTGAGAGTTCTATTATAATAAAGGTTCAGTGAGATTAGCGCGGCTGTGTTCGGCGGCGTAAGGAGCCACCCTGTCATTAGCGATTCGGGTAAAATTATGCAATGTTGCCGCGCTGTGTCTGTTTTTCAACTAGAAATTATTTTTGTATTATCCGAGTATAAACGATTTAAATGAACATACAATGTATATAAATATACATCATATATGCTTGTCTCTGTCTGGTTGCTTTCTTCTTCCGGTAACAACATATTAAACAATTCTATACGCAAGCTTTATAAATTTCTACTTTTTTATTCCGTGCATTTATAACTTACATAAAATGTAAATTTTCCTAACAATTCAATTCACACAGTAGTGTGCTTTTGCAAGTGAAGAGAGTAGTGAAGGTATGAATGGTCGATGCCGCCCGTGGAGTTTTACAATCGTCCTTGAACAACACTGGGACCGGCGTCAGTGTTAGTTAGCGCAAATAATTACAAGTTGTTAATGACATTTTTAATGACTTTACTGCCTCGTTGGTTGAGTGGGTACGACTGGGTGGATGTGGCTGTCCTGGCTCTTGTGCTGTTGGAGTTTTCTAGATATAATTTCTTGTCCAAATTTCTAATACAGACTTGGAGTTTGGACTTGTGCCCGGTGTTCGGCAATTGGCTCATTATCTATTCCATATTAGGACGTGAACGTAACTGATGACACGTGGGAGTGTACTAAACTCTTTTGCCGACTTCTTAAGGTTTTATGGGCGTGATTTTACGTTTTACATTTTTAATTAGTATTCTAGTGAAATGGAATATGCAAGTTTACATTTTGACAGTATTTTAATGGCTCGCTGTTTGCACCGCACTCGTATGTATTCTCGTGTATCAACGTATGATGGGCTGTCTGTTGCGCTGGCCAGACGGGTCATCGCGCCTCAGCCGGCCGCTTGGTATTCGACGCGCGCGTGGCCGCTTCCGGCGACACCCGCTGGACGGTTCGCACCTGACCGCGCGCTCTTGCCCGCTAAGTAGCACACCTTCGTTTCGATGTACAGTTGCTTATGAGTGTAGGTAGAGAAATGCATTATTTTTTATTCGTTAACACGCGCCGCAATGCGATGCGATGTCGCATATGACTATTTGACGCGCGAATCGCATAGATGTTTAGTCTTGATTGAATATTTTCAATTGATAAATATAATGAAGTATGTTTATGTAGATGTATCGGTTTTTATTATTATGTTATCTATTGAGGGTTTCTAAGGAATGTACTGAAAGGTTACTGTAGAATGATAACAAAGCCAATGTACAATGCCGAAATGATGACAAATTTTACTGCATGCAGTCTTCTTTACGCTTCCCAAGTCAACAGAATCGCATCAGGTTCATTCTGCCTGCCTGCCGTCACCCTCGTCATATGTTACTGACTGCTTGTTATCACGTGCCGTATTAAACTAAACGAAAATAAAAACAAAATTCTCTATTGCAACGTTGGACTTTGTACACTGCGATTTGTGTTCGATGTCAGTACCGGAAACTGATGCACATCCGGATCGACATACTTGCAACATACCGTTAAATATGCAACTATCATGTTTGATAATATCCATTATGTTAAACTTATTGTTCATACTATCGTAGTATTTATGATTCAATCATTCAACACTTCTGCTTGTTCTAGATAAAACATTGGAATGTCTAAAATAAGTATTACAGGTTCTAGAAATTTTGAAAACCCGTTACTTGTATCGTCATGTTTGGATATGAACATTCATTTTACTATCCCACTATGTAAAGGACTCCGAATCGAAATGATATATACCTAATATAAAACACATGGAGTGCATGTATGTATTAAACTTTTATTGCTTTGTCTTAGATACCCTTAGTACGAAAATTTGAATCGATACTGGGGTATTATAATTATTTTAGTCAAAATGTCGCGTTACGCGTTACTACGAGGGGTATTGTATGTTTGTACAGTGCAGGTTGTACAATACAGTTTGTACAGTGTACAGTGAATTGTGCGTCCAGTAACTAGTTCTGAATACGATCGAGTATTAACAGATTGATCCATATTAAGTTCTATGTAATTTTTATTCGTATGTATAATATATAAAAATCTACATAATAATATGTTATTGTCATATAGGTTTCAATATCTCCCGGATGTTTGTATTTTATGATAATACTTAAAGTATTCCCGAGTAAATGATGTTGATATCATCGGACTTTGGCAAACAATGTTCGGTTAAAAGTTACGTCGACTTACGTCTACGTCGGGGTGAGTACGTACTACAGTATGAATATATTCAATTAATAATAGTAATCGTAATAAATTTAATCAATATAGAATCATTAAGAGGCTCCCACGTCTGTTTAAGTAAGTTGACTAAATATAGATTCATTTTTGTTTGTCATGTCGCGCGACGTATTTAAAAATTTGTTATTCTACGCAATCGTTTACTTCAGCCAGTTGTTGATTTAGTTGAAAGTATTAATTAATTATAACTTAAATTTAATATAACGATAAACGACTCGTGGAAATACGTGACATTGGCAGCGTTTCATATTTATATGATTTTGAAGTTTCTGTACGGCTCGAACACGTCCACTCGTTGGAGGCGAATAATGAAACTTGAAATTAATACAATATTGAACGTTGCTTTTCAGAAATGAAACGTTAATGGAAACCTGCCAAATGAAGTCGAAACCCGATCAAAGGCAAAACTGTGACTGTGATCGCCGTAGGGGCGTTAAAATCGTAGCTTAGTCGTGTATAAAGTGCTTCTTTACCAAATACTTAGATGATACATATATCCCACGTGTCGTATAAATAAAGCAGCCTTAAATCTAGTGAAGGAAATCACCTTAAAGGACCAAAATTAGACTTTTTTACTCATTTATACTCAACAATAGCGTTTAGTGTATCCAACGCCTTAATTTTTGTACCGTTTCTAGTGGACTAACATTAAGTGCGACTGATTGATTGATTGGCTCAATTGGAATGATTTT
The DNA here is from genome assembly GCA_018245635.1 of Mimoniades versicolor eupheme. Classification (NCBI taxonomy): domain Eukaryota; kingdom Metazoa; phylum Arthropoda; class Insecta; order Lepidoptera; family Hesperiidae; genus Mimoniades; species Mimoniades versicolor. The sequence continues at coordinate 4,550 of DWDW01000558.1, read as the reverse complement.
GTAAGTTAACACTGAAAATGACTATGAAGTGCGTCAACAAAAGTGAGGCTGAAGAAGTGTGAAGTGAAGTGAAGCGAAGCGTATTGTTGAGGAACATCGCGATGGAGCGCTGCGACGGGTTCCTGGTGTTCCGGAAGCCGGTGTACAGGGTGTTCCAGTATTTAGAAACGTGAGTATTTGTGCGAAGATAAAAAAAAATACTAATTTTGGCAATACATATTTGGCACTCAGGGCTTTCTGCCTACATTGTTAGGGAAATTGCGTGATATTAATTAAAAAGTTAAGATTATTAAAAGTAACCAGTCATTTGGATATGGTTTATATTTAATCTACCAGTTAACAATTTTCCATCGCTGGATTACACTATTCCGCTAATATTTTTTGTCAGAGTTTACCTATACCTACAGATATTTTAATGATGATTATACATTTCATTTCGGGTGTCTTATGTTATTTGAACGGTTACACACTGTAGTTGAAATTTTTTTTGATATCACATACAATTACAGACTTGTGTTAAATGTTTTGGTTTGTTTGCTTTTATGTACTGTGGGTAGAAAACAAAACTTAATGCGAGCAGGGGAAGAACGGTATTGTTTTACCGACCCTGTTTATCATACTGTGGGAACTTGGGTCTCCTCTCAGAATAAGAGAGTTAAGGCCGCGGTGCAGGTTGGCAGGCTTCACACTGTTTTAATTTTTTTAATGAACTCTAAACTGTACAGGTTTCTTCACGATATTCAGCTTCACCAGTAATAATAACAACGTTATAAACATATAGCAAACACTAAACAAACACTATGTATGTATGTATGTATTTGCTGTCGAAAAGATTCAAGGTGTGTTTGTTCTGTTTTGTCAACAGCACCTGAAATCTTAGAATGGGTCCTAAAGCTGAAAGGTTTTATTACTATGAGTGCTCCCAAAGACTCAAACTTATTGAGTCTCTCGTCATATTGGTCGTGCGTCTCTAAGCGGAAGTAATTGAGGGTGTGTCGATACGAAGCTACAGTTGGGGTTGAACACCCTTAAATAGCTTTTGTTGACATTAAACGTTTGAATTGAATGCACATAATTTCGTACCGGGAATTTCGATGCCGAACTGTTCGACCATTTGAACAGGAAGCCTTAAAAAGGTCACTTTACAGTTTTCTTCAAAATTGGGTTTTAATTGCCAAATTCCCAGAAAAGACAATTGGGGTAGGAAGTTTCCAGGCGTACGAGTATGTACATACGATAACGTCGTCATCTTCAATCATTTTTGGTTCAAATTAGAATACTAAAATTTAATGAATAACTATCGAATTTCTGTTACTGGTGGACCATTAGTAATAAAATTTGTGAAATCTCATGGTAGGGGCGAATTGCGACCCAAGGACTCGTGAAGGACAAGCTCAAGGGCACGGCGTGCCTGCGGTCACGTTACACGCGTACTGCGACATTAAAGGCCAACTAAGTGGTTTTATTTTGTATTAATGTATGTATATGTAATGTAATGTATGTATGTATAAATCCTTGATTTATGTTTTAAGCGGTAATTAGGTAGGTATAGCATGGTCTCGTTTTGATGTTTTCTTAATTTGATAATAAAGGAAGAAACTGTTAGAGGTACATTTGTATGTGTGCTATGGGGTGTTGTCGTGTTAGATCTCTAGGGCGTTGCTCATCATTAGCCTGCCGGCGTCCACTGCCGGACGTAGATCTCTCATGCTAGGTTTTTGACCATACTTTCCACGCTGCGCATGCGGGTTGCGAATCGCAGCTCTTATGTAATGCGTGCTTATTGATTTTATTCTATAATATTATTGTTCGATACAAGCAAAATTAAAACTTGCTCCAGCAAACGCCACCAGAGCACAGTGCCGGCGGAATTTTAATTTTCAAGCGAGCGTAATTCATGGCAATGCCGCATAAATATTACAGTGGCTACGCCCCGCGCGCCTCATCAAACATGCAGGCGCCTGGCAGCGGGTTCAATGTCGCGGCCACCAGACATGTCTCTATCTAACGCCCTCATTTAATATTCTTCACCTCGCTATGTGTGTTTGATAAAGTTTGAATAGTATATGCACGTATGTATTTTGTGTTAAACGTTTTTATTCTTCTGTTCTTTCTAACTCGTTAAACATGCACCGTATAGCGGGCTATTGTTGTCGTCCCCTCAAACGTTCCTTTCGAATCTCAAATCGACGCTCAAATTTTCGAAATGCCATTGATATAAATTGAAATTACTGTAGGTATCTGTACGGATTTGGTACTTATATGTTTATATATTGCAGTAGATGCACTGATATTGAAGTCTTTTATTATATGAATGGCCGTAATCCATTAACGTTCTGCTGCTAGGAAATCTCGGTTTGCGGGGGAGAGGAGGGGACTTGGGGGATGACGTTAACTAATATATTTCTAAGTCAAAAAATGAACTCTTATCATCGGCAGGAAAATAAATTAAATATTGTAAACAAAGCTTTTTCGCATTGAGAAGTGACTCAAATTATTACAAAATCTATTAATCAGACGTTCTTACGAACCATTGTTCCAGACACCGATCGGTTTTTTTCTCTTGCCGGTTTCCTCCTCGTACGGTTCTACGGTGCAGTTTGTTGCCAGCGATTGTTCTCGACCGCGACTTGCGGTTAGAACTCGTCCGTACGTTTCGAGTGAATCGATTTCATTCAAAAGTCACGATGGCTGTCTCGTGTTACTTTTTGTCGTTGGTCTTGGAGCTCTGGATGTAACCTAAGCACGTTTACTATAGCTTACCTCTGTTTTTTTTTCCTCTTATATCCGTGTGTTACTTACAATCCTGTGGTCCTAGCATTCAATTCGATGTTTCATTTCGACATTCCGATATCTTTATGAAGTCAGGGAACTTTAAAAAGTAAAAAAAAATCATATTAGTCCGATCGCTGGGTGAAATTAAGTACAGGAAAAGGAGAGTGAATGTGTGGAATTGTCAACTGATGTTGGCTCAGAGGCAGAGTCAACCGACGATCCGTGTCGGGGCGGAGAAAGAATCAACTGTCGAGCCCATGCCGGTGTATCAGTGTCGTAAGAGGCGACTAACCTCGGCGCTAGCTGACCGACGTGTAGCGCAGCTTCACTAAATGTAAGCACGGATAAATGCCCTAGTCGCCTACCGGCAGCAGCTTAGGCAGTACGATATGTCGGACTCGTGCCCGTAATATTACAAGTGCTATTAGATCTATGTACGCCTACTTCGGGGACTGCACTATTTAGCTGATGGCATTTACTGGCGACTTGGACATAATGCCCGACTAACATGTAACACTTCTATGGACGTCGAACGATACATATCGATTCCATTAGGTACTTCGATGTTCTAGATTCTTTTATTCAGAAGCAAGGCGTTAGGAAATTAGTGTCGATAGTGTTATAAAATCTATATATCGATAATATAACATCGACATATCGATAATATAAGGTCGTCTTGATCGTCGTAATTTATATGTTAACGGATTTATTTGAAAATGTACATGAGGTATGACGCCTTGCAAGTTATTCTACGCGGTAGCAAACATATATTGGTGATCTCAAAATGAACTCTTATTTATTTTGTATATTTCTATAATTGCAAAATACTTTCCACACCTTCAATAAGACCTTCGGTTCTTTCCGATACAATTTTTCTGTTTGAGTTTAGAGAGAGATGTCATATTTACTATAATGCCGTTTGTATCTGTCCTGTTCGTTTTTATTATAAAACATAGTTTTTTTGCTATGGCATTCATCATAAAGTTCAATATGTGTACATGAACGTGAACAAGTGTGTGTGTGTGTGTGTGTACACGCTACACAATGGCTTCACACGACGATGTATTGAATCTGTTATCTGTCGGTACGTCCCATGGCTCGCCCCCGTTGCGTCTCGATCACCCGCGTTCTACTCTGTCAGTAACGTGTGTATACCAACGATTCATACGAAGTGTTATTAGAAACGCTTACCTCCAGCTATCATAGTTGATATTCTACGAACATGGCGAGATACTTTGAAATGTACGACGTCTATCTGTGTCGGTCTAACTAAAGTCCAATGCTTTATACACGTTCAAATACTATTTCGAAAAAAATGAAAAATAAAAATGTTTTGAATGTTTGAAGGTTTTCTTTTTTTCAGCTTATGCGGTAAGCTGTTTAGCGTCGTATTTAATATACCTGTTTAAAGTGTTCTTTATAATAGTTTGAATATAATTATTGTTGTAAACCTTAGGCTAAAAAAAATGCTGAATGTACTGTTAAAAACAGGAAGTTTTAAGACACAGGCCAATAATGAGAAAGAAAGTGATTAAATATCAAGTTTATGATCAATATGGAGAAATGCAGATAAATGTTCATTCGTTATGGCCACTTGATGTCAAGTAGCAAATCAATAGGACTACTAATGTGAGGTGACGTAACTTCACGCCTGTAACGCCAGAAGGGGTAGGCAGATGAGTGTAGTACACTCCTACGTTTCACCAATTACGTTTACGTCCCACTGTGGAATAGGTGGGTGAGTCTATTTCTATACAACGGGCACATATCCAGAC
>DWDW01000557.1:0-14251 GCA_018245635.1 Mimoniades versicolor eupheme | reverse complement strand
GGAGGCTTATGTCTAGCAGTGGAGTTCCCAAGGCCGATAGATGTGTCGACGGATGAGATATTTAAAGAACAATAATAAATTAAGAAGACAAACATCCACATATATTATTAAACCGATTAAAAAATTACTGCATAATTAGTATACTTATGGGGATTTAAATTAACACAACAATGCCTATTAATTCAATTTAAGAACTCTAGTATTAAAAAGGAGATTTAAATCAATAGGATAGTGCGTATTAACCTGATCAAACTTCAGCACCGACGCAGGCCGCACGCGTGTATCGCTGAATCGCAATACCATTATTACCTACATAAGTTTTATGGGCCTTTTGTTAGACTATCAGTACCTGACATCTTTGTTAAGTACCTTAGTGTGTATGAATGTTTATTTATCGACTCTACCTTATACCAAACTTGGTTTAGCGTACCATCGGCACCTTTGGCATTGTGTTGATGCTATTAAATAAATTATGGCCGGTAATCGATACCTTGACTAATTTATTTTCAAGTTATAATCGATTGAAAAAAAATGCTTTATAATATAATAAACATATTTATATGAAATGTCAAAGTTTCATCCTATTGTAAATGTGTTGATTTAGATTTCGTTAAAGAAACAATTACTACTTCAATGTGGTAGTTCTTACGTATTGTCAAGATTTATCGCTGTTGGAAATAGATGCGACCCTAGAAATACAAAATTAACGTTCATCATCATCATCATCATCAACATCATCATCATCATCAGCCTGTTTCCGTCCACTGCTGGACATAGGCCTCTCTAATTAAATTAAATTAACGTCCAGTGTCTGCAAAATATATTTGATTGATTAAACTATTGCTATCAGATTTTCACTGCAGGTCCCGTACAGAGTAAACAGAGAGCATGGAATGCTAAACATATCATCTTTCACGACCTGGCAAGCTTCTTCTACATTCATCATTATTTTCAAACATCTCATTGGTAGCAGTTGCAACTATTGGAGGTTCGACTTGCAGCTGGCTTGCGATCAGTTTTATAAGTGTAGGTACAGATGTGAAAAACCTATGATATACATAGATGTATAGTTTTTTTCGACGGCCATTTATGTTATTGTTATTGATGATAACGTATTGCTGTTAAAAATGTACTACTAGTCGGTATTGGTCATAACATGTCATAAATTTTTCACTGTTAGTCATTGGGCCGGCTGCTCACAGAAGTTGATTTTTCAAGTGACACATTTTCCTGTCTTGGGACATTTAGCGGACGATCTGAAACCACGAATTTGAGACGTTTCCATAGTGACCCACTAGTATCTCATTCTAATATAATTCTTCAGAAACATTGACATTTCTACGTTTATCATTTGTTATTAAGCCAATTTGCTTTTCCATCTGGAAGGCCGCCGGTCCATCTTTGTACTAGAGGCGACCAAGTCCTTATACTAAGTTGATTTACTTAAGGTAGTTAGTCATATCAACAGTTGTTACTAAAAACATAATGTAAGATAAGTATATACAAAATAACTGACAGTCATAGTCCTGCCACGGACAGTCCTAGTTCTAATGCTGACAGTCATAGCCCTGCCACTGACAGTCATAGCCCTGCCGCTGACAGTCATAGTTCTGCCGCTGACAGTCATAGCCCTGCCGCTGACAGTCATAGTCCCGCCACTAACACTAATAGTTTATCTGCTACTCGAATACCCGCGTTTGAGGCTTTCTTTATGTATGAAGAAAAGGATTATCGAACAAGACGGTTATGATATTTTATTCCATATAAGAATTTTTCTTTAACGCGTATAAGCCTCATTCTTAGTCTCATAAATAACCTCATCAACAACCTAATTCTCACTCTCATAAATACTCACTCAATAGCATAATAACCGAAATACCATAAACACTGCAGTTGTCAATCGCCGCCGTGAACTCGCTAATAGGACCACAAGATGAGGCTTGGTTAGGTCTAAACTAGTCGGGTTGCCCCGAAGAATTACACGTGAGTTACGCCGGTACATAATGTAATCATGTACCTATAAACATAAACTGTAAAACAGAAGTTACTTCCTCCCTTCTTGCTTTCCTCTCAATATAGTTTATTAAATAAAAACCTTATATCTTTACAATTGAAAATAACAATTAATGTATAATAGTCTTTCAATTCAAAGATATTATTTTTTATGCCATCTAATGTATAATAATATTCTATCTACTACGGTTGAGCAGAAGTCTAATATGTTCTATGTCCAATATATTAGACTTCTTCGCAATTGATAAATAGTTAATGTCAATACAATAAACGTAGTCTATATTGAAGTAGATTATATGAAAACGGCTACATTATGACGGGGTTAAGTAACGACATTTTTACTACAGATACTAAATAGCGTACACATATTACTGTCAGTTCAAATGCGTGGAACAAGTTTATAATAATAAACTCTGTACGTTGAAATAATATTAATGCGTAATTAAAACACTGCTACTCATTTTACGCGGACGATTGTCGTTGGAACTGTAATTGACATTTCAATATATACAAATATAAAGTAACACGTACTGGATTTAATGAATGTCGGAATCAAATTCGATTCGGATTATGGCTTTTATTGGTCTAAGCGTTAATTATGTAAAGCAACAAAAAGCCAGTCGATGAAACTCTGGACAATCGTATAATGGTGTTAAAAAATTACAGTAAATAATTCTCGAAATTCTGTACTTAAGTGTTGTTGAAGTTATGAGTATCGTTTTGTTGTTTGTATGAATAAAGTACAAGTTAGATTAGAACGTGTGCTGTAGTATTTTAGTGTGTAATGTGTAACACGTCTGTAATCCCCGAAGAGGTAGGCAGAGCAGTGAACAACACGTCACCAATTACATTTACATCCATAAAATAGGTGGCGAGCCTATTGTCATGTAACGGACACATTTATATACTCCGAGTTACTTCCTTAGAAGGAATCCCTCATACTGAGATTGTAATGTGAATTACTATTTAGTATTTCCAAATAATTGAACTGTCCATTTGTACGTCGTAAATGAAGGGCTTGTTTTCTATTATTTCTTTATTAATGGGATACATTTGCAAAGTTTATGTATACCCCTTATTGTAACTATTTTTCTAGAAAATAGCGTTGGCTGCCGTTCGATCATTGTGGAAGCTTTAATACGACCACAGATAATAATTGCGAGCCCTTAAAGAAGATGACCAGTTCTTGACCGCGTTATGCGGATGTTTATTAATGACCGCAGTGGCCAGTATCAGGTGTACTAAATGCCCGTTTGTCGCTTCATTAATATTGTAATAATAAAAAAACCTTACACGCCTTTAATATCTTTAATATTTAAAACAAACTCGAACCCGGTCCATCCTAAAATAGATATAAACCAGCCACTGGGTAGCAATTGTATGAAAAACCAATATTTATTGCACCGCTGTCTACCAATTAATGTCCCTTTAAAGCCGACGCGTGATGCATCATTTTTAATTAAAAAATATTGAAAAAAAAGGGATGAAAATAAAGGTAAAACTAAGCGCCTTAATGTCGTTAATTCAAAAATGGAGCCGGGTTTGAATTCCGAAGCTCGAGTGCGCATCTGCGCACGCGTCGCGCGGCTGTCACTTTGACACTTAAATACAAAGTGTGCGCAGTTTCCGTCTGTTCACCATTTTTTATAAGTAAATATTTAATTTCTGTTCTAACACATGCCTTTGAAGTACTTGTATGGATATTTTGCGCACTCCATATCTGATTTTTACTTGCATTTATATAGTATTTTTATGATAATTTAAGACGTTTGACAAATATGAATATAAATATGCGTGTGCATTTTTTTTTTGTTAAACTCATTGTTTATGGCCTGACGATGGATTTATAAATATATAATAGTAATAATAGCAATGAATTCATCGAATTTAAATACAATTGCATAGTTTGTCAGAGTAAATTGCATGGAAAACTTTATTAAACCATAGATTAAATTCTGTTAAACTTTCCATATTGTATTTTTGTTTATAAATTGAATTAAGGTGTAATAAATATATCGTTTCTTCAAGATTAAAAGCAAATTGTCACGATTTACAGTCCTCGTACTAAGAGTTTTTAAATTATTGTTTTTAAATCTAAATTTGCTTGAGAAATTCATCTAATAATATTTCATAAAAATACCAGAATATTTTTCTTTAAAAAAATGAACCCGTAGTTATCCATCGCACTTAATGCACGTCAGTTTATAAATATGTTAGTATGAAATGTTAATTAACATGTTATAATGCATATGCAAGTGTGTTGACGAGCGAGACAGGTAAGTCTGTTAAAATATTAATATAAATAATATTTCTACGCTATGCACGAGTCTTAACTGTGTACCTGTTTCTTCATAATTTGATAGATATTAGTCTTTGATATTTTAAAAGTTGGTAGTATTAACGTTATATAAATTATTAAATAGATAGATTTGACAAACTTAGACTTTTACCTATTTCTTAGTATTTAATCTATGTTTGCAGGATCCGATGTACATAATTCTTGTAGTAGAATGATGTATTTTCCTTGCCTAATATATATTAATAGTGAAATATAATAAATAGTTATTTTTACATTTTATTTATTAATATAATGTAATATTATAATTACGGTAATCATTCTGGCAGTCTTACTGATACGTTTTTTAACGGCTAAACTTAAACGTAACTTCACTCTCCTGTAATCCCCGAAGGGGTAGACAGCGGAATGCAGAACACTCCCGCGTTTCACCGGTTACGTTTACGTCCCACTATGGAATAGGTGGTGAGGCTATTGCCATGCATCGGACACATATTTAGACTCCGAACCACTACTAGAAAATCTAAATTAGAATTTTTTTGTAGTGTTCGACCCGGGAATCGTACCCGGGACCTCTCGATCGGCAGTCGCACTCGCAACCAACACGACCAACGAGGCAGTCAAATATTTATCAATTATTATTATTATTATACATATTACAATGTGGGCTCTTTATCGGATATTTTATTCTACAATGAATTCAATTTTAATAATAAATATCGTTTTAGTATTATACATCAATCACTATTGGCACTTCACATAGCGAATATGATAATTTCAATATACCATCTTTGCGAGCGATATGAACACATCTTTAAAAAAAGACTACAAAATGTGTATGGTTTGCTTAAAAAGAAACATATTATTACTGACGTCACAAGAAAAATCAATGAACTCCACCAACCCCATGATCACACCACGGAGGATGTAGTAGTATTGACATCATTTGATCAATCATCACGTTGTCTATATGCAAATAATTCGTAGTTGCCAACCAAAAAATTTGAATTTCAAATAAAAGTTATGTTGACTGTGCGTGTGTGTGAATGTTTTTTTCCACTGCCTAATAGCGCGTACAATATTGCAACGGCGATATGTATTTCGTATGCAAAAATCCCGATTCAACGGGTTACGACATTTCGCCAAGCGGCTGCGCATAATTTCGCTTCAATTGGATTTTTGATGGATGCCAATCAGTTTGACTGTTTATTTGTGTATAGGAATTGATGGGGAAATGATTGTGCCGGTACGAATTGTAATGTTCACGATAATATAATTTTTGTAGCTTTCAATAATTTATATATATATTATTTGAGACCGTAGCCATATTATTTTGAGCATTGTACCTAAGAATACAGGCGTGACGTTACTTTAGTTACTTTATGTACCTAAGATAAATTGGACTCATGTCGTAAATATTTAAACTATAAATACCATACTAATAATAGTATATATAAATGAATAATATCAGAATAAATATAGTGTTATACATAATGTCATCCTAATTAAAATTTCGATTTAATATTTTCGAAAATCTTAAGGAAATTTTATTCAAGGGAGATGTCATCGCGTACGTATTGTACCTACGAGTGAGAATATACGCAAAGTTGCTAGCAGTGTTTGAATACGAACAGCTGATGATGGAGCTCAGTGGCATGCTATTAGACAGGCCTGTGTCCAGCAGTGTATGAAAACGGACTGATTATATGACGACGTTATAAAATGATAACAATACGGAAATCTTATACTTCTTATAAATATTCCAAGCTTCTAATATACTCTCGCCAACCGCGTTTTGTTGTGAGTGGATGCTCAGAGACGTACATACCTATAGCTGAGGGCTACAGTAAGGCAGAAGGGATAAGCCTAGCAACTGTGCTCCTATGAACATTACAATCTGTGAGTATAAAGCTCCATAAGACATTGAGGTGTTTCGTTATAATTTCAATTTGGCACATTATTAGGCAGGCACCGTAACTTTTAAAATATAAAATATGACATGAACAGTGCAAACAAACAAATCAAAATAACAATTTATTAATTGAACAAACACTACCGCATTATAAAAATGTCCGATGATTGTAAAATGAGATTCGTGTTTAAGTATAATCAGCGGAGTGAATAATCGATGAGTTGAATACAATCGACATGTTTAGGGTGTAATTAATTCCCTACCTGCTGGGTAGATGAATATTCCCACATTATATCGTGTTTATATTTCTTAAGGGATGATAGATCGATTAATTTTAATTTACTTCAGCAGTTTTGTAAAAATGTATTGTAAGTAGTTAGTATTGAATGTAGAATCGGCAGATCAAGGCTATGAGGTTAGCGATATTTGTCATTGTTACAACATCAAAACAGGTCCGTTACGGGGTAAGCCGTGAGCATTGAAAACCACTATAATCTTACAATCCCGACGTGTCCCTTCCATGAACGCTAAATGTATAACAGTCATAAAACTATTACAGAGTCAAAACGTAGGGAATATCTCAAGTAACGGAGCATATAACTTAAATGACACTCATATAAATAATGTTATTCTAACAAAAGACTAACTTAACTAAACTATCTAACTTAGACGGATTGCACTCAAGCTGTAAGTGAGTTTGGCGAGTTAAAGTTGGTAACTTAGAAGCTACATTTTTAAAATGGTGCAGATAATGTTCTTAAAGTTTTAATGGAGAGATTTAGTTGTATGTGAGATAGTTACAGCAATAATTCGATTATAGACTGAATGAGCCGAATGCGGCTAAGCTAGGTGGAATTATACACGGTGTTTTTAAATTATTTTAAAGAAAATATATTAAAAAAATAATGTTTTGAAACTCCGTGAGTAGGTGTCCTCAACCCTGATTCTAATTTCTAAAGAAAGTTATTAAAAAGTACTATGGTATTATATTAAATAAATGGAAAGTTTTTACCTCATTGAACTTCACTGTATAATTAATAATTCGATATTTTTCAGGTTTATTTAAATTGATGTGATAATATAAGTGGTATGATTGAGCAAAGAAATAAAACACATAATTCTATTATTGTTTATAAAAAATTATATATTATTTTTAAATAAAGTATAAAAACAAGACAATTAATCAACTGGCAGTTGATTTGGGAATAATTATACAATTCAATACAAATCTTATTAGGAAATTAACTAAGACGAGAAAATAAACTTATCGATATACAAATTAACTATAGTCATTAATTACTAAACTAAACTAATCAAAAATATACAGGCCTTTAAAGAAATTAACTGTGAAAAGAAATCACACATTCGATAATTTTAAAGTTAGTTAAAAAATGAAAATTACATTTAAGTGTAAGAAATTATTTCAAGAAATTGTATATAATATATTACACTTACATTTTCAATTATATAACTTTTGTTTTACCGTTGGAGACTAAGAAATTAAGATAAAATAAAATGTTTTATCATTGATAATAAAATTTAAATAATTCGGACTACTCATAATATAAACGAATGTTCTCAGACAATCACCTAACACACATCGAACGTTAAACGAATATAAATGGCGCAACGTGGTGGAGTATGGTCCAGGCGCTTTGCGTTTTACAAAAAAGACCGATTTAAATGGACGAGATATAAAGAGTTTTTTTTTCTGGCCTTTGATTGTTCTATGTTGGAACATGAGTCTCCTCTCAGAATTAGAGGCTTAAGCCCATAGTCTGCCACGCTGGCTTGGTGCGGGTTGTCAGACTTCGTACACTTAGACAATAATTTGTTTTTAGAACTCTTAGGTGTGCACGTTTCCTCACGATGTTTTCCTTCACCGTTATAGCAATATTCAAACTTACATTTTGAACCCGGTCTCCCGGAGTAAAAGGTCGAATTTCAAATCACTAGGCTATTACCGCCTCAAGATAATTATATCAGTCTTAAATTATATTGACTTATACATGTGTAAAGTAAAATGGGTATTTTCATTTATAAGAAAATCGTAACCCACTGATTGTAATCGCCACCAGTAAAACATCTCGGTAACTTAATATTATACATTAATACATACAAAAACATTTATTAAATACAAATGTTACGTAGAAAGGAGTAGTATAACCTACATGTATTTTAGTAGAAGTATATTGCTTAGAATTCAGTAATTGTTACGTTTTATAATAATAGTCATGTTATAGTAGCAAAAAGCATAAGTATCTTTGTGAAGAAAATGACAGATTCCAAGCTATTACTATAACAATATATTTAACTATGTATTCTGTTGAATTGACGTGTCTGTGCGTATATTTAAAGATAGTACCTAATTCTTTTTGAATAAATTAGCTTTTGCATCACGAATAAATTTGCATACAATTTTAGCAACGTATCGTGCTTTTAAGTGAAAATTCTTATGATTATTAAAATTTTAAAGACAATGTAACTGTCTTGATTACACTCTGTTGTACGCTACGGTCGTTGAACAGTGTTGGTCAGTTCCAGAGATAAATGAAAGTATGGAAGAGACATCGAATACTATTACTATATTATACTCGATCAACGTCTGAAAGACAATAAGAGATCAAAGATTACAGGAGAATTATTTGGGTTTGTGTGTAACCAAAGTTGTGTATAAAAACAATTTCGTAATCGTTTTTAAACTGGAACCTTCATTTTCCTCACGAAGAAAGGATAAATGTCATGTGAAGCGTTAATATGGAAATTTTAAAATTCTCTACTTATCCTTATAAAGAACATTAAGCATACCAATTTTAATTTATGTACAAAACTCTTAATTTGCTTACATTCAACTTATCAGCACAAAACGTTGGCAATTGCAAAATTTTAATCAGAACTTTGGTCTAAAATTTTTTGGAGTCTCTTTATTTTGGCTTATAAACTAAATTCATATCGAAGAATTGCTAAATATTTTCATTGTTCGAGCTAAAAAGTAAATTAAAGCAATTTATTTAGACATGAGATAAACAATGAAAGATATTTGAGACACCAAACGGTTAGATCCTAATAACAATGATGCATTTGCTAACGCAAAGTGAGACGTTAAGCAAATAAAAGAGTTTCCGAGAGATCATTAGGAAAACTTCATTTTTTTTATTCAATCTCCTTAAATAAATACATATCACATTTGAACACATCCTTCATTATATTTTGTTATCTTAAAACAAAATATCTAAATAAAACTACGTATCGTACAAAAATGAATATTTTGTTCCCGGTGCAATGTTCCCGCTGTGTTCTATTTAAATGAATCCGAAAGCATTAACTAATTTTCAGTTCTATCGACCTGTAACAACTTTATCATTATTAATCATCTGATAAATATATTCAGTAATGAAAATTTTGTAAAAATTTTAAGCTAGATTACTGAAAATTAGCTAATGCAATAAATATACGTAATAAACTAGAAAACGGAAACATCTTGAAGCCTCGATTAACTTAATTTAAAAGTAATCAACTAGCATCGATCTAAAATATTTATTACATTTATAAGAGAAGAACCTTAGAACGTTTTACATAAATCATTTCGATATCGGTAACAAATCCAGTCGCTTTTTACTATAATTTTTTAAAATTTATTAATTGTAAAATTCTAAAACTTTTTCTTTCGTAAAATCCAAGAACAAAATTAATTTATTGTGGTTGTAGCTTCAACTTATTCATTAGCAACAATTGTACATATTAACATATGTAATAAGGTATAATGTTAACAAGTTATAATTTAAAACTGAACACTGATGTCAGTGATATTTCGAATAAATGTACATTAGAGAATAATTTACACTGCAAATGTGATTTTTTATATGTATAAGTTGCGCAACACAAGATTAGTTCTTGATAAAAAAAATCATATCCATTTCTTCCAAATTCAACCTTTACGTTCATTATCAATTTCATTTTCTGATAAGACTGATGAACCTGTAAACGGAACTGACGTAGCCATTAATCAACCTTAATTAACTTATTTACAATCAATTACTATATTAAAATATACCCTCTCTCATAAAATTTAAACAGCTTGGCACAAACCCTACTCAGGACTGTTTCCATCATAAATACTACAATATCGTCTAAAATAAACATTTTTATTACAAAAATAATATAATGAGATCAATCGATGATAATTTTTAGGCTGCTCTTTGGAACAATTTATGGGGCGACAAATGTTATTCTGATGTATTGTAATGTATGCATACAATTATTCCTCTATAACGATCACAAGATGATGAATGAGAACAGAAAGATCAGAATTCATGAAGATCAGAATTGTTTACAGCAGAAATGCTCACTATTTTAAATTTAATTATGGCATGTTCGTTATTTTAAAATTTGCTTATAAATGTAGTATCTACCCAATATAATCAACAATTAGAAACATCAATTGTTTTTACTGCGTGCCTTGAATTAGCAAAGTCCGTTACAATCTATTGTAAAATTGATTCACCGAAGATAGGTTATCGATTTAGTAAATTGATAACCTATCATTTAACATTTTTAACATTTTAGAATTTTCAACACAGATCATTTATATCAGAGAAGTTTCAAATGTTTATAATTATAATTAATAAGGTGAAATTTCACCTGTTTTGACTAACGTCGATGCCCAAAATTCTAATATTATTGAATTAAATTGTCATCTAAATCAACTTTTAAACTTCTTAATTATATTATACTTTATATAATGTTAATAAGAATAATTGTATAATTTGTTTATTGTTATTGTAAAGTGATTATTGATACATGATATATTAACACTGAAAGCGGAATGTAAATTAAAAATCGCGTAAACATATAAAAAATCATAATTCTCAAATTTTACATCAAACGTAGAATTATTTATTTTAAACATTTCAAAGCAGTTTTAGCGTTAAACATTCTAGACAAACGATACAATTTTGTGCGTATAAAAATTTTAATATAAATAATTCTACAATACATTAATTTCTTTAGCAAAATACTTTTTATTAGCATTCCATAATTACTTTCACGTTACTATTTATGTGACAATACCAGCCTTAAAAATAATTAATATTTCCACGAATAAAAGTATCATGGTTTTCAGTTTCACAAAAGATATTTCAGTGTATCTACAGCAACAATGCTATAAATAGTATTTTAATTTTTTTTGTAACAGTAGAGATGTATTCTCGCTCTGACCATTTTTTCCCTTAAAATAAGCCACCCCTACGCGTACAAACAGACATTAATTGTGTAAATTACAAATATATGTATTTTGCTTTTACTTTATTTTCGTGATAATATTAAATTTTAAGGTAATAGACACTTATAGCGATTAGAAAATATGCATGGTTTAGTAATTTTCGTAATTATCAAAATAGTACAATAACGTATTTTATTAAAATTATTTTTAGCTGTAATTACACATTTTGGTAATAAAAATGACTGATAATTCCGTTTCCTTTTACCAAAGTTTTTCAAGTTGATCATTAACTCAATATATTTTTATAGAAACACTAAGTAAACAAAATGGTAAAAAAAAAACTCATGAATATTTCCTAATCGCAAATTCACAAACCGAACAATCATGCCATTACAATTAGAGAATGCTCCACGTTACCCGGTAGGTTCCAACCACATCGCCAACCGTATATATATATAATTTATAATTAAGCAGAAACACCACATTCTGATAACATTTTACAGTTTTTGGTAACACTTTGTTATTTGGTGTATTTATTTTTTTGTCCCACTTGCGGCTTATGGCAATAAAATGATATTTGAATTGAACTATGCAAATTACGACTGTTTTATGAGCACATGTAATTGAAAACCATATTTAACATTTTTTTTCTCTGTTTGGTTCTTTTTTCAAACGGTAAAGCTCGTGTCAAAGTCCTTTTTGACGCTGTGTACGATGTTCGTAATCCGCATAATCCGTACTTCGGTCGCTCCAATGGCTATTTAAGAGTAAATCAGTGGTTGGTTGTTAATCAACATTACCATGTAATAACACAGTTGAAGTGTATTTTCCTTATAACCCCAACGAATAGATTAGTCCTGAATAATGATGACAGACTGCGGGGCAGCGAATGACGTAGGTTCCAATATCATGTGTGAGTTGATTAATCGTGATCATAATTTGGTATATTGTCGAAACTTCGTTTCATAATTTAAATTATTGCTTGCATTTAGTTTAAGTTCCTTCATATTTGATGATGACAATAATGGTGATGATACGTGTGTGACGTGCGGGATCGATACATAGATACATGAAATTTCAATAAATGACACTTAAAAAATTCTTGATGTGCTAGTAGGTAATCTCTATGATCTAGTACTACCCATTAGTAGTAGATATGTACAAATTAAACATTATCTATTCTTTAAATTTTCGATTATATGACTTACTTAGTACCCTGAACATGATTCCCTCATAATATGGATAATAAACACATAGACAACGTGTTTCGCAGTAGCTATTGTAATTTTATCTGTATCCATATTTCGTTTAATATTCGTGAAACGCTTTGATTGTAGCATGTTTTCCGCTCGTGCGCTAAATAATCTTGGTTGATTTTGTTATCTCTATCGATTATCTTAATATCATCAGCATTAAGAACACTTTTATCATTTTAGGGTTCAGAGAGGTATATGTTATGGTATGAAAAAACAGCTTGCCATTGACCTTATATCTCTAATAACATCGAAACACGCTATAAAATAACCACGTGCGTCACAGTGTCGATGGCCACTGACCGAAATGACTTCTTCATGGACTGGTATAATTTAACTTAAACAGGATTTTTTATTAAATAACAATATCTATGCATATAATAATTTTAAAACGCTAAATATAAGGCCACGGATTAATCACGTTCATTAATTATGTAAAGATGTAAGTAGTTGAAACGGAACGTATTTCGAACGCACATCAAAGTCCTTTTTAAAATTATGTTTCGATGTTTCTACCCAAGTCAGTAGTAGTAATGCAAGGCAGATATATATGTAGGAAGTGTACATCGCTATTCGGCTCTTCGCTCATCGTAGATGTAGTATTTCACAGAAATAATAGTCGCGGTACACTCGACTAATTTAATTACAGCAGATGATTATAGAACAATAATCCAATGTGCATATTTGATTTGGTAGGTTGGATCAAAACAAATTAATTTCGAAACGTAGTGAAGTCGGAACCAGGTTCAACGCACACCATTCGCTTGAGGTCCGTAACCGTGACGACCCGTCAACAACCAAATCTCAGTGTTGCCCTCTCAGCTCCGAATACACCCAAGTATTAACAACTTGACGTTTCGTTTCTCGCACTGCGACATATAGTTTACACAATAAAAAAATAATACAAATGAGATGTGAGAAATACTTGGAGTAACTTTAACAGACGGAAACTTTTACTTTTACTTTTTACACTCCAAAAAAAAACATATTATCAAAACCTTTTTGAGTAGGTACATACTTAGGTATCTTTATTGACGCAAGGGTATGTATATAAATTATACCTTTTATTTTAAACATGTTTAAATTGGTTTCGTCTTTATTTTTCAATAATTAGTGTCAAGATAAAATTGGGTACAAATTTAAAATGTATCATACTTTTATTTTATAAAAAATTTTGTTTACACTGACTCTAGAAAGCCATGAAATGAAAACATTGAACAGTAATGATACCGGTGAAATGGTCAATACAAAACTAAACAATACAGAAAATAGAGTAAATAAAATTACAGCATATTGTATTTACGGATGTGTGCACACACGCGTATGCAATGTATTTAATACAGTATTTTATCGATTTCGTTACTTCGTTGTCAGGGTTGGCATTTGTTTTATTTTGATGAACAAGGTAAATCAGTTCCTGATAATCATGTGGTGATACGCATTTTACTATGACGGTTTCAAACCCACTCACTGAAAAGCTTTAAGTAGGTACCTTTGTACCTTTGTAGACTTATGATCATTTTATGATTAGGTACCTTATTCTCGCAAAAAAATGG
>DWDW01000556.1:0-14258 GCA_018245635.1 Mimoniades versicolor eupheme | reverse complement strand
ACTGGTGAAACGTGGGAATGTTCTACATTCCTCTGCCTACCTCTTCGGGGATTACAGGCGTGAAGTTACTTTATGTTCAGAATACGTATGTAATTATTATCTTGCAAATTTTCACGAAATGAACAAAACTGTGCTTAGAATTCATTCAGTCAGCACTGACAGCATGGTGGTTAGAAATGAGCTTCCACTCTTGAGAACTTTAGTTCCAACCCTCACTAACACCTGTTTCCATATTTTACTATAGTGATTTGAAATCATCCTACATCGTGGGTATCCTGAAATCAAATCCTGTTGCAAACTTACTTATAACATGTTTTGAGGATTAAATATCACTTACTATAAAGGTGATTGTAACATCTCGAGTAACCTGAAAGCCTTGACAGTTATCCATAATGTTCTCCAAGGCGTATGAGATATGTCCACCTGCGTTCGGTCGTTCCCAGATTCTTCGTTGAGTCAACAGCTGATCTTGAATGATCAGCTATAGTGGTGAAAGGATTATTCACAATGTCCAGGGTGCGGAGGTCGGGGTGTGTTCGTACTTAATTAGACGTAGTCGCCGCTCGCTGAGGCTCCTTTCATGCACCCCAGATTGAGATGCGTTAACGGCCGACCACGGACGATAACCCTTCTCATTCTGAGAAGGTATCTGTGTTATATCGTGGAGTGATAAAACTGCTGATGATGAAGAATTCCTGACGCGTTAGTTGTATGGAAGCAATGTGTTGAATCCAACTTTAACTTACCACATTGGTAACTAGGATATCAAAACCTGGTTATAGAAGGAATGTTTTACTGCCCTTTATCATAATTCGTTATTAAACATATTTTTTTTTAACTCTATTATATGTAGATTGATTGATAGACTTGATAACTGTATACTTTGGCGTTAGACTCACTCCCTATTCCATAGTGGGACGCAAACGTCCATGGCACTTTGTTTTGATAGTTTTAACTGATTGTCTGTTAAATTCCCGGGACTGCCTCTACACGCGTCCCAAATATGTATATCACCATCGCTTTAATCATGATCATCGCCAGCTGCCAGTTAGTGTCCGATTCCAGTAACTTAACATTTCCACACCATACAAGCCACACTTTCCCCCCACCCCTTATCCCTCCTACCCGCGCGATACGGTATCTGTAACGTTGGCGGCGTGAACGCCAGTGTCGCGCGTCTAGAAATATCCGGCTATTAACGTTCGCGGCATGTCACACCTTAATGTAAAGCTTGGTTTACCTCGCAAACGTAACACGAGCATTCGGTATTCACGGTATTATTACTTTTTTTTCAAATGGAACGAGTGCATGGGAGGCCTATTTTGATGAAGATAATTTGATATTTAACGATGCATACTTTACGCTTGGATATTAAAATATGCAATATGATGCGCGATCGGTGCGGATTGATCCATCGGGATCTGTACTAGTGGCATTCGATCAAGAATAGTAGCACGAGCTCGGCAGCTGTTTGTTACTCTTAGCTTTTACAGAAAGTATTTCCACAGTAATTGCCAGCTGTATAGCTGGATGTAATCGTGGATTAAGAAAATAAATGTGCTACATGTACAGTAAAGAGGAAGTTGGGCGAAAATGTCTCTAGGCAAGAAGTTTGCGATTCACCACAAATTTATCATAAAGGTGTCGTAATAAAAAGTTTTAAAAATATTAAAAATGGTTACCGCTGTGAGCGTGACCGTATCGTCATGGCGCGTTCGGTGTCGTTTTGTCTTCTCTAACTACAACTCTAAATCGGGCGGTATCGTCGCCGGGCTAATTCCGTGTTATCCCACAAGCGTTCCCGCTTCCTATTACGCAACAAGACAATTGGTCCCCGCTCAGTGATTCATACGTTATATACGTATTTACGTACATACGTACTTGATATATCATTTGTTGCTCTTAGTAGCAGGTGAATGACTCGTGCAGGAAGTGTTTTGTCAGGCGCTCGTTACTTCCAGTGGCTGATTTCGGCCCAGCCGAAAAAATTATTATTTTTGGCATTTTTTTTAAGCTTGCTCATATTTTGGAGCTCATATTATAGATATGTCTATTGAGTAGCGTCTATAGTTTTGTTGTATATATTTTAAATCCCAATATACTGAAGTCTGAAGTTTGAATTTTTCGCTCTTGGTAACTTTGCCCACGCGCACGTGGCCAGCTTGGTGAACTATGTTATCGTCAACTATGCCACATGTACCAAAACCTTAACATTTACTAAGTGTACCGATAAAATTGTTGTTGTTGATGAAGCAAAACAAGTTGTTTAAATGGGGCTTTTTAGAATTTACAGCTTGAATTTCCATTATATTGTAAATCAAATCGAATCTGGATACAGGGAGATATGTATATATTACACGTGGAATAAACCACTGAACTAACAATTTTTATTACTTGTGCCTAGAATATTCGAAAAGTTTCATTCGAGATGTAGCGAATAGAAAGTTCCAATGATGTATCATCATCAACTCGAATTTTGTATCGAACTTTAGCTGTTAGTTACTGGTCTCCTGTAGCAGAAAGAGAAGGATTAATCTGTCACGCTGCTTTAATGCACGTTGGAATAAAATTATGAATGATATATATATTTAAAAGTTGTGTACAATTGATGAAATTGTTCGAATGAGACACAAGACGTGTAAAAAGCGCCAACGCTTTTTATTATACATTATATTATATTATATTATACATTATTCGAACTAATCCAAATTAGTTCGAATAATGTATAATGTATACCGAGTGTTTATATGTAGAATCGCCGTCATTAGAATTGCATACGCGCGCGTTCGACCGTCGGACGTTCGTTCGGTAGGTACTCGTATAGGTGACGCGTAGGCGACGTAGGCGCCGCGCAGTGGCGCGACCGGGCGCGTGTGATGGATTTAGGAGTTGCTGATTCACGCTAAGATGCGTCGTGATTGCAGATCGCACGCGATAACTTACGAGTGGCTGTCGTGATGCGACGACGCCGTTCTCTCGTTACAATTGACACTTATCAATTCATTTGTTGGTACATTTCTGTTATCAGTTTTCACGATTGAACTATAACTGAAAGAATGAGGGGATGTATGAATGATTGAATGAATAAATGAATGAGCCAATGAAAAAGGGAATGAATGAGCGAGCTAGAGAATTTATTAAAGAATGATTGAATCAACAAATAATACAAGTACCTATATTCTGATAAAAGTTAAGCAAAATGCTATTTAAATTTCATATGATTTGATCTGTACAAACAAATAGATAAAATCATTTTTATATTTAAAAAAATCGAAAATGTACACGCTTTGAGACCGTTGGGTCGAAAGTGTATCTATGTATAGTTTGATAGTTCGTTCAACTCCTTAGTTCGCTACTATACACCACTATTAATCGTTCACTTTCCGTTCACTGATCGTTGATTGAATACAAATCATCGAACTCACGTATTGTATTAATTGGTAACGTACAATTAAGTCCTACATGATTTTGCTTGTAGACGACATAGGAGTTGATCGTATTACAGGGAATCTTTTCAGGGATATATTTTAAATTGGTATTTTCTTTCATTAATCACGGTGCCGTTTGATGGTCACTGTTTTAATAAGCTTGTAATGAAATAAAAGCGCTTCGTATAGTCGCTGTTATTTATGACTTTGTTTTGATACTAAAAGGATCTTTTGATCAATATCGTGCTCATAATGGAGTTGCGATGTGATTTTATAATTTAAAATCTTATAGGTACATATAAAAATGCCCCGTTAGTGGTCAAACTCCTCCGTAACGCCTTGACCGATTTTTATGATTTTTTTGTGGATATTTAGTAGGTATGATAAAAGGTCGTAGGTTATTTTTTATACCTTTCATTGATAAGGGTGGTCCTATTCAGAAAAAAACACTATTTTTTTTTTATTAATATTTTGTCATTTCTATCCCACTTTGCATTTAGTATTTTTGTATGAACTATATTAAAGTAATTTAACCGACGTTCGTTTTTCAAAACATTTAAAAAATTCAAACACACATAAGGTTCTTTATTTTTTAATTAACAACTAAAATATTCACTACAAATAATTTCTACGGCAGAACAACGTTTGCCGTGTCAGCTAGTGTTTAAAAATAATTAATGACCGAGTTGACCGTATCACGTATTACGTTGTAGCCGTTTATGAGGAAAGGGATATGAAGCTCGTTTGCGACGTCTGGATATTTGCATTTGCCCAGTAAAAACCAGTGGAGTCCGAGCTACGTCGGCTACATTGCTTCCTCAAGAAGTCCTTTTCGCGTAGTCATCGGGAATTGTATCGCGGTGTCAATTAACAAGCGTTTGGTCAGCTTGGACAGTACCATTTAGCCTTCTCGTTCTGAAAGTAATCCCGTGTCCAGCTGTGGTACAGTGTCCCATCATCATCAGGCTATTGCAGTCCACCGCTGGACGCAGGCCTCTCCCGAGGAGTTATGCCCATAATGCCCCACGCTGAGCATCGCAGAACACACCATCTCGCACCACCTACGCTGCTGCCCATAGGCTGTTAGGGCATGTAACTGTCCCGCTTTCATTCAAATCGACCTGTATTGTAAATATTTGGCCTGTATTGTATATTTTGTAATGCGTCTAATATAAGTCAGTAGTCCGTTAGTCTATTTAAATCACATATTTAGTAAATTTCGGGAGTTCGTTAAATCGTCGGGACGCAGCTCTACCACAAATTATTGGATGCTGGGGTGCGTGAAGTTTCTTGGAAGTTTCTGAACGGCGCTCTAAAGTCACTCAAGTTTAACTATTGTTGCCCACGTGTCGATTATATTAATTGCATTATAATAGCATTCCTTCTGTACATTATGCCATGTAAGTTGTCGAAAGTTCTAGCATGTAGACAGGTTTATGAATCATTTAATTAATGGAAGAGTCAATGAATGAACATGTGAACTATAGAATGAATGAATGAAAAATACTTCATTTTATTTGAGGGAAACATTATAACACATCAAATACATATAATACATCCGTATTTTTTTTTACATTTCTAATTATTGTACCGAATCGTTAACTGAAATCTCAACGCCACACTGAGAGAGATTACGCTAATATATTACTCGTATGTTGTCGGTATGTTCTTGTACACACAAAGTCGAACGAGACACAATTAATAATATACATGCGCACATGTCTTCACGCCGGATCCCTTGCGGAGTAGCAGAGAGCACCGTGCGCTTTATCGCTGTCCTTAAGACGTGCAGTGCTTCTTCTGATAATCTTCACTGCCTTCATACTCATAAATAACAATATACATATAATATAGAAAGTGGACTGAAACATGCCTAATGATGATGATGATGATGACGAGGAATTACGAAGGAGGAAGTCTACATTTCGATCAAAAACCTATAAAGCCTATAAAAATATCAATTATTGCCGAAGGAACAGAATCTTGCAGAAGGAACATTGTCGCTGCCCGTGTGTCGACGAAGTCTCTAATGGGCTATTTCACCATATTATTCCATAGGCACTCGTATGTGTGTCGCCTCACAATATCATCGTCTTGTGTGTCGCGTGCCACAATAGAGTACGGCGCTAACATCACTGATATTGTATGCGTATTATTTCTTATTAGGGTTGTCGGATAAAGGTGGTATCACACCGAGGACACTGAGGACCGCGTCTTTTATATACATTTACTGAATGTTCCACAATAATACGTATAAAAAAATATCTTGAGACATGTATGTATGTATGTATGTACGTCAACGTCTACTCTACAATGTATCTACATTTTGTTTATCAGTTAAGATTTTTGTCTCTTATGTTTTATGTAGGTCTACAACCGTGAATATTGTGAGGAACTGCGCAAACCTGCTTATCATAGGTTTTTCAGTGAACTTGCAATAGGCAAGCGTGACAGGTTGTGCCCTTTTAACTTCTCTTAATACCAAGACCAACTTCTTTCGACCTATTTCAGAGTATTAGACGATGTAAGACGATAGGTGGACTATAGGAACATCATGGTGATGATGTGCGGTAAGCGAATGCGTCAAAAATCAATAATATATCAATTATACAGAAAGTTTTATTTGAAATCTAATGGCCATATAGCCTACGGCGCCTTAGAGATTAGGCGAAACATCTTATTGAATCAAAACGTTCAAAACGCTGACAATGTTTAAGTACGTTTTCACCACGATATAACAAAAAGTAGCTTTAAAAATCCACACATGTTTTTTTTTTAGTTATCAATTATATTTACCTACATAAACGAGTCCAACAACGATCATGTATCACGTCCAAATGAGTGAAGTTGCAATCCCGCTTGTCACTCGAGTCGACATGTCTTATTAATTGCCAGTAAATATTTTAAATTTAATTTAAATTCTACTTATTACACGAGGACGTCTTTTTTTGCGGTCGGTACTCAATCTGAATGCGAAATTTAATTTATCGCTACCAACAATCCGATAGTGGAATTGGTAAAAATGATTTGTCAGTGAATGCGTGTTGGTGACGCTGATTGCATGTTAGTTTCCAAATTGGCTTTGATGCGACGACTAGTCGCTGGTCTCTTGTCACGTGTGATGCGTTGTGACGTAGGTACTAATAATTGCCAAACAGTGGCTGGCATACCTGGGTGCAACTCCCACACGGCCATTTGACCCTAAACTAGCCGAAGCCTGTGCCATCATCTGATCACTCGGCTTGTGTATATATCAATGATAAATACCTTCTACTCGTATATACGTACGTGTGCTTTACATGCATTTCACACAGTTTCTCTTGGATGTGAATGGAATTCACAACGACCCTCTCAATAGTTGTGTCATAATTAATACAACATAGTAATTAAGTCAAATCGACGAACGATTAGTGATAATTGTCTGAAGATAGCTCAGAAATATTATATTTGAAATACCTGCTGAGTATGTTTAATATAAAATCGGAACCTAACATCACGCCTGTAATCCCCAAGTGGGTAGGCGGAGGGGTGTAGTACGCTCCTGGGTTTCACCATTTACGTTTACATCCCACTATGGAATATGTGGTGGGTCTATTGCCATATACCAAGGTCTTTATCCAAGGTCCCAGCCACTACTAGAAAATCTAAGTAACACGGCCAACGAGGCAGTCACGTTTAATATAACATCAGAACTTTCAATCTAGAGGCCGCTAATGCGCGGTACGTTATAATGAATTCAATAGCTGTCAGAACCACATCGTTTTTCAATGGTATCTCATTTTTTGTTGGGTGTTTTAAAGATTTACGTTGTGTGTTAAAAAGAAATACTGTGTATATTAGCTATAATTTTAAATTTCATAATGAATATGAATTACCTTGTGTTACTTTAGTTGGATAGTCGACTGTTTGCTGTAAAGCTGATGATGGCCAGCCGATGTTAATGTGAGCTCTGTCTCTCAAATTGCATATGAAAATCTAGACGGGTAAAACAAAACATAAAAATAATGTGTGTGTGTGTGTGTGTGTGTGCGTGTTTGCGTGTATGTCTGTACGGAATAAAGAAATAATAAAGAAACGCTTTCTCACAAATATGTATGTACTTACTCGTATGTGCAAGGTGAATATGTAACCGACAATTTTGCGGTAAAAAAAATATAAATAATTACATATAACATTGATTGATACACCATTTAAGGTTCGAGAGAGTAGATCCGTTTATGGGCTTATTCGTGTTGATGTAATGTGTTTAATTGGAAAAATAATGTTGTGTTTCAACACTCGAAGATAGCGCGTTATGCCTGTATTCGTTCTGTATGTCACATGTGCACATATAATACATTATGTACACATATCAAAATCAACTGTCCCCCGTCTTTTATGTACGTTTCGCGCTATTTTTACCTTTTTTGACAGGTAGTGGTCGATGTAAACAAATAATTTTAAGTGGCCCAGTCTGGGTGTGGGACCAAATGTGCGACCTATCCAAACCAAATTTCGTGATGTAAATGATAACATTGATCCGCCGAATGTTATCATTTCGGAGGCTATACAGACAAGCAACTACGAATTTTTTGTTTGTTACAGTAGTACTAATATATTTTTTTTGTATTAATATTCTTTTCAATTCCTTCTTTTACGTCTGACGAAATTGGATTTTTTAAAATTATGTAATTTTAATTTTGTTATCGACCGCTCTTTTACAAACATTTTACTATTTGAATTCGCTTGAAG
The DNA here is from genome assembly GCA_018245635.1 of Mimoniades versicolor eupheme. Lineage (NCBI taxonomy): Eukaryota > Metazoa > Arthropoda > Insecta > Lepidoptera > Hesperiidae > Mimoniades > Mimoniades versicolor. The sequence goes on along the minus strand of DWDW01000556.1, from coordinate 6,099 downwards.
CACCAACATCGATTGCCTAACGGGTCCTATGAGGAACGGAAGCTTTCGTGGATATTAGCCACTAGTGATCTTCATTCTTGGAAGGGTTCCAAGAATCGACCGCGCCTTGTATTGTGTAACTTAACAAATCGTTTTGAATCAGCGAACCCCTCACTGCTGTGAACATTCTTAAATCTTATGTCATTAGGTTATTCGTAGGTACTGTTATTAAGCGCTACTTAAATTATTGTCACCCTGGGCTTATTTTTACATAACTTGTCATATTCTTCAATACAAAATTATGTTGCTACAAAAATTGTTACAAAATGTTACAAAAGTTACGCCTAGTGTGACACCAACTTAAGCAAAGTTGAATAACAGTGCAAATTATCTATCTATAATGAAATAATATGCACTAGCTAGAGTAAGTACGCTTTGTGCCACCCGTGCGCGCACCGTCGCGTTCCGGTTCGTTTCAATTGGAGTAAACCGAAACATTAAATCGAGCGTGTGTCGGTGACTTTATTTAACACATGCGCGAGAGTGTGGAACAGTTCTCCGTGAGGTGTGTAAACCTTTGGGACTTCATTGATGTAGTCTACGCTACATATTTAAATTTTGTGTTCGCTACAATAGAACCAAATATTACTACATATTATCTGCAGGAGGATAATTCACCTCTATTCCAAATATTTTTTTTGGAACACATGGTTATACAAACAAAAGTGAAGCTATGTACTTTTGTTATTTCCTAAGTCTTGTCACAAAATCGATCGCGTTTTACCTTTAAAGATTTCCGATATTGTATTCGGTTAATTATCAAAGTTAACTATGTCTCTCGTTAGAACTTTGAAGTTGAGGAACCGAGGCGGAGAGAACTTTAATTGGGTACAATTATTAATCATTATCAGAATCATAATACGTTCGTTACATAATACGAATAAATATGACGTCCGGGTTCCGGAATATTTGTAGATTTAAGGAGAAAAACCATGAAAAGTGGTTTTAAATTGTTATGTTAACAATGATATCAAGGCATTGATTTTTTATACAATGGTAAATGCATAAGATCCAGTAATCAGGTTCAACGGATAAAAAATATTGTCTTTAATTGTTCTTATATTATCGAGATAATCGTACTTGTTGGTTATGGGCATATACATAGGCTGCATTGAACAATAAATGTATAGTAGCCTATAGCAATTTGTTACTTTTAATAAGATTGAAAAAAAATCTCCAACACTAAGTTCCCGTGAAGCGTGTCCGGTGCAGAACAGGCGTGTGTAGGGTCGCGTGCGCGGGCGCCAATAGCCAGCTAATTAATACCTGCCCTTCTAGCTTTTCATTAGAGCGCAGACGCGTTTTTGTGCGGATGAAGTAGAGTTGGAGCGCAGTGTTTTTCGCGCGAATGATTTAACATCAAAAAAAAAGGAAGCCAGCCGGTTTATAAAGCGTTTTTGTTATCGCGACACTATTGGCGCTAGTGTGCAAATATGTTTTAACAACGCTACGGATCTCGCCAACGATTATGCCAATTGATTTTAAAGGATTATAGTCGTCTACCTGCACGTATTCAGGTAACAATTTTGAAATCCACCAACGATCTCGTTTTAGTACCTATGTCATCATTTACTTTTATTATAGGTGATTTGTAATAAATAAGACGTTTCGTTTACGCATAGCATCGTTGACTTATCAATATACTGGTGGCCGGCAGCGCAATGGCTAGATGGCTACCTCTCGGGTGTTGCATGTGTCCACAGGCGACGGTGACCGCCCGTCATCAGGTTAGATGACACTAAAAAAAAAATTGTATTCAGTCCGTCTGGCCGTATTGACTACTTCATGTTGTTGCCTGTGAATTTAATTGAAGAAATATTCACATTTTCTTCAGCGTTGTAGCGATATAACTTGGCTTCATAATTTATTAAGCTTGTATCGCAATAGGATCATCACATCACCTATTCCGTAGTGGGATGTAAACGTAACTGGTGTAATGTGGGAGTATATTACATTCCTCTGCCTATCTCTTCGAGGGTTACAGGCGTGATGTTACGAGTCTATAACTTTCCGCCTGCATGAATGTTTTATGAATGTAACTTCACGCCTGTAATCCCAGAAAAGGTAGGCAGAGGAATGTGGAACATTCCCACGTTTCACCAGTTACTTTTAAGTCCCACGATGGAACAGGTGGTGAGCCTATTGCCATATACCGGTCACTTATCCAGACTCCGAGCCACTACTAGAAAATCTAAATTAGAAAATTTTTAGTAGTGCTCCACCCGGGAATCGAATCCAGGACCTCCCTTTCGGCAGTCGCACTTGCAACCAACTCGACCAACGAGGCAGTCAAGACCGGTTAACTTAGTCAAACAATATACAGAATCGAAATTCTTTTTAAAATTACTTTTTAAGACAAATGAATACATCCTAAATCCTAACATCCTAATACACCCTTATTCGTTGAAGGTTTGATCTCCCAGATAATAATCTAGCAGTGAGCAGTATCTGGTAGTCTCGATACGAAACTATGGCCTTATGATTTTTCCTTTGACAAAATATCTACGTGGACATCCTTCAAATTGTTGAGACCGAATTATTTTTTATTGCAATAACAAAGAAGCACAGTGTCGTGTTAGACCGTTATTATGTTCTACCACTTCTGTTGATTCGGCTTCTTTGTTCACCGCAGTGTAACGCGGCAGTGGGCGTGAAGTCCTTCTTCGACATGATGCACAGCGGGCCGCACAAGCTGATGCTGTTCGGCGCTGCGTGCACACACGTCACCGACCCCATTGCGAAGGCTTCAAAGCATTGGCACCTAACGCAGGTAATTGCGAGCTTCAGAGAACCATCTAGAATTAATTTAAATGTACTTGTATGGTACTTGAGGGTACGACAATAGTGCGATAAGTGACATGCAACAGTTAAGGAAAATGTTGTTAGGCTAGTAGCATATACATATTTCATACATATTGTTATGAGTATGCGAAATATTTTTGTTTTCCAAATGCTTACTGATCTTATCACATCCATGTAGGCATCACATAAATAGGAGGTATATTAACTTGAAAAATTACAACAATTGTTTATAATAATCGTCTTTTTTGTTCATTACAGCTATCGTACGCGGATACTCATCCAATGTTTACAAAAGAGGCCTTCCCAAACTTTTTCCGCATCGTACCATCGGAAAACGCGTTCAACATGCCCCGTATCCGGTTGCTGGAACATTTCAATTGGACTAGAGTTGGCACAATTTATCAAAATGAGCCGAGATATGCTTTAGTAAGTCTTATATTTATATTAATCATATGCAATTTGCATTATGTGAATACTTAAACTCACTAAGTAAAGAAGAAGGAATTTGTATATTCAATTCAATTGGGATGATATAGAGTTGTATCTAATAATGTCGGTGTTGTTTAGGTAATGTATCCATTCGTGACGACAGTAGGTTGAAGGATTTGACCTTCCTTAAAAAATAAAAATTTTGACCTGAACGAATCGGACTGATAAATTATCTTTGTATCTAACTTATTTCGTAATTAATTTAACATCTGACATTTGCGTTTCGTAGTGAACAATATCAATATTCCCGAAATAATAAAGATCAAAATTAAATTTATACACATTTCCCTCAGGCTCATAATCGCTTATTAGCAGACTTGGATGGATTCGATTTTGAAATAGTAGAGACGCAGAGCTTCGCATCTGAAGTGAGAACTGCGCTAGCGAAGCTCAAAGAGAAAGATGTAAGGATCATTCTGGGGAACTTCAACGAGACCTGGGCAGTTAGGATTTTTTGTGAGGCATATAAGTAAGTACGCTTCTTTTATAGTGCTACTAAGACTTATGTATAACTTAGAAAATAATTAAGAGAATCGTACCTTTTAACCGCTTTGAATTGCTAGAGTAAGCTGCAATTAGGTAGTTACGGTAAGAGATCCCAAACCAGCTAATTATTAGTTAAAGAGTTTCAGGCCAGAATATCATCATAAGAAATTCTGTCCAAAAAAGATTACCTTACAAGTGATCTATTTTTAATGAATTCGCCAATTATTATGTAATTTATTGAGTATTATGACTATTAACAAACGAAAAAAGGAATTTAGTCCATTGTGGAATCGAATTATACTTTATCAGATCAGTCTTTTATTTTTTAGTCGTTCTTATATTGAACTTCTATTTCAACAGACTGGACATGTACGGGCGTGCTTACACTTGGCTGCTACTCGGCACTTACAGCAGCAAGTGGTGGATGAGGAGGGCTCCCTGCTCCAAACGAGACCTCACCACCGCTTTGGATACTGCCATACTGACTGACTTATTACCACTGTCCACTACTGGAGAGATGACAGTCTCTGGGATCGTTAGTATTCATTTTCTTTAGACATTGTCGTGACGACGTTCTTATCCAAAATTGCGCACATTATGAGAGTTTACAAATTGCTTCGAACTGCTATAAATATGCTACTCTGCTGGAAATCAGCAGGAGCCAGAACTTGAAATGGGATTAACTGCTGTTTAATTGGTGTAATGGGACAAAAATGTTTTTTCAGAAATACGCATAGCTATTAGCTATATTAGCACATATGTATAAAGTTGAATCGTAAATTGTTTCAGACTGCAAAAGATTACCAAGTGGAATATGACAGGAGAAGAGGTCTGGAATATTCAAGATTTCATGGATACACTTACGACGGTAAGTTCTATTGTTTAAAAAAATAGACATCCACAGATTTGTTTTTTGAATAACAATTTTTTATTCGATCATATTTTAAACATGTTTAAATTTTTTTACATATCGTGGTTTCAGGTATATGGGCGATGGCTCTAGCCATCCAAACAGTGGCACATCGGGTGAAGCTTAAATATAAGGAGAAAACAGTACAAGACTTTCGGTATCGGGATAAGGAATGGGAACAGCTGTTTCTGGATGCACTGAGCAATGTTACCTTTGAGGGGGTTACTGTAAGTCATAAGCATTCGTTTTTTTTACTTTTTTTTATTTTATACTTTTTTATTTGTAAATTTTATTTAATAAACTTACACCTAGCGTTAGTGTTGAGCTTTATACCTTTGCTTTGTCTTTTACCGAGTAAGAATATAATAACACAATACGGAAAGCAAGTACAATCAGATTTCATATGAAGTACCGTATATTCATTCTTTTTCACATCTTCGAATCATTAGGGTCCGGTCAGATTTTACGACAACGAGCGCAAAGCTTCGATACTGCTGAAGCAGTTCCAAGGCGACATGGTGGGCGAAGTTAAGGTGGGCGAGTACTGTGCAGAGAGAGATCGCTTGGACCTTAGCAGCGGACAAGCTTTCAAATGGATTGGGAAGTAAGCACACAATGCATTTTTATCGTCTTTCTCTCAATGTCAGTGATATTTTCTTAAAAATATCTAGATTTATATGTAGGTGTTACTGGAGGACACTGGTGCATTCCGCGAGTGATCCCGGAGTCGTCCTATTAGCGCTGAGGAAGGCCACCGAGGGGGTTTTAGTGTAGTACAACTCCTACATAACCTGCTATCTCTCCTAGTGTATCGGGTACAATTTTTAAGGTTTCCCCCCGTAAAAAAGTATTACTGGCATTCATTATGAGTTTCCAGTTTAAAACTAGTTACGTATGCGGTATTAATTAATTGTAACGGCAAGAACCAAATCTACACTGATTTGGTTCTTGCCCTATGATAACATTAGATAGTTTAATAAACCCCGTCAATTTTGTGGTAATCAACTCGTTATCATGTTTGAAACTTTTCAAGAATCATTGTAATACCTAGACTTTGATGTCATATGTACCTACTCATGAAATTAAGATTTACTACCAAACAGTATATACAATTCTTAATACGTTTCAGGAATCCACCAAAAGATCGAACTCTTCGACTTATAGAGCATACCCAGGTCAACATCACGATATACTCAGTACTCGTCTCCTGTTCCATCCTTGGTATTGTTCTGGCCACTGGGTTTCTCGCTATGAACATCCATTACCGGAATCAAAGGTTCGTATCTGTAATCATGCCTATTAGATATATGCACATATGTATCTTACATTATAGTCATAATTTTTACATTACACAGATCTACGAGTACATATTC
>DWDW01000555.1:0-14258 GCA_018245635.1 Mimoniades versicolor eupheme | reverse complement strand
CGTTTTTATGGTGGTCTGATAAGAGCGTCGGAAAACTGTAATCTAAAGTCCGCTTATCAGGAGTAGAGTTCGAAACAGGCCGGTATGTTTGCATTCCTGTATTTCAAGCCATGTTAATAAGGTGTCAGGCGCACTCTTTAGGGGTTTAATGCCTTCCTACAGACTTCATGTGAGTTCTGTCCGCCGGAGAACGGGCTTGATAATACGCGCAAGCATTTAGATACGAATTTTATGAGACATTTAAGAATAAACCTCCTTTCAGCCTCCGCCTGCATCGTGAGGTACCTATGGATATTTAACTTTTCTTCAGCATATATAATATTGTGTCTTTATTGCAATATTACTTGATTCCTATCTTTAATTTGTTTATCCAATCCCATATCATGAAATTATAATATTTCATGATATGGGATTGGATAATTATACCCAGAAATTTAAAGACTTAATAATTGAAACTTAATATATCGCTTAAATATAATGAGTTGAAACGAATAATTTAGTGTTTTTACAACTCTCTTAGTTTTTTCGTTAATTAGTTACCCATTTAAAATTAAAATACCTTCTAACATCGAGTCTAATTATGCAGTACCTATGTATTTAAATATATAGTCTCTTGATTTAAGCCTCTATTGACATTTTCGATTAATGTCACTCAAAATAGCAGTTCATTAGTCTGTTGGAAGACATTAACAGTACTTACAGCATCGATGCGGTGGCATAAAGTAAATTACCTTACAACTTAACGTCGTATATTTCTCTAAATGTTTGTTTAAATTATTTTCGCCAGTCTGATATAGCCTTTACGTCAATAACAAAAACATGCAACTCATTCGGTGGCTTTACTTTCGCAGTTCTCTGAAAACGATTGCAATACTGTATTTCGACTGGCTAACATATATATTACTCAGCTGAAAATAAAAAAGATTTACCGAATAAAACGGATACGAATTTTTAATTTGTCAAACGCGGAATGGACGGGCGTTCTTTCTTAAAGGAATTATTAACACATAATAATGTAATTTTATGGTTTCTTTTAATGGAACGTTGAGGCTATCGAAGTGGCCCAGGGTTCGAGATACGGCATCAATAACCCTCGGTCTTAATGGACTCTCTCGATGGAGTTGTATACGTTGCCCGCGCAAACGCACCTTCAGAACTGGCCAATATTTAGTAGATACCTATAGGGTAACTAACTAATGCTAAGTAGGTCCTGCTCACATGCTTTTTACGACCAAGCTTATCTTGTAATCTTACAGATGAATGTATGTATTATAGATACATGACTGAAAATGTGTTTGTCAATTGAATATTTAACTACAATAATTATAATTTTGTGAATATTTTAGTAGGTATTGCCTTCTAATCAAAGTAATAACATTTCAATTTTATTTGACGCCGGATTTGTATTTACAGTAGGTATATATCACTCAAATATTAAAATGGTTATGACAATAAATGAAATTGCAGGTAAGAATGTTGACATATTTTTGTCAACGTATGCAAAAAGGTTAAATATACATATATTAACCAACGGTTGTTTCATACTTTATAACGCACGTGTCCGTCCATGCCAGAATCGTAATAAATATTCATACATGAATTGTGCATTCCCTTTTTTTAAATCGAAACGTTGATTTGTTCGTATATTAACGACGAAATATAAATTAATACCAAATAAATGTCATTTTAGTATCTTATGGCACATGTTAATATGCTTGGTAGTTAATTCACTTTGTCCTACCGGCAGTAAAGACCGTGAACTTTATAGCTCCTGCATCATTCTTTATATACGTATATATTTCCACTATTTTACAGATAACTTATTGATAGATAATGATAATTTCCAATAGTTTAAGAACGTAGTACCTACTTACTTATAATCATCACACCATCTTATTTATATGGTAGGCAGAGGACCCAATATGTGTACATATTAATTAATGCCCAATATGTCTGCATATTATTTATATAAAAAAATGTAACATCACGCCTGTAATCCCCGTAGAGGTAGGCATAGGAATATAGAACACTCACAAGTTTTACCGGTTACGTTTACGTCCCACTATGGAATAGGTGATGTGCCTATTGCTGTACACCGGACACATAGGTATACAGACTTCAAGCTACTATTAGAAAATCTAAATTAGATAAATTTCGTAGAACCAAACCCGGGAATTTAACTGTGGACCTGCTAATCGGCAGTCGCACTTCTAACCGACACAACCACCTTACTTATATCGACATATTTATGTATATCAATATGTTCAATTTATTCAGAAATGACATACCTACCTATGTACGAGTATATAAATGCAATCTAGGTGTTATTTTGATGTACTTGCACTTTTTCGTATCAAACTTTACTTTTAACCGTGTGTTTTAAACTGGTTGAATACATAAACGGATGTATTCGTTTACTTATCGTTGAAGAACTTCAAGGACAGGAAGAGACGAGAGGTCATATTGTAGTTAAAATACGGCAGCCGTCGCTCCGGGCGATATCGTGGTAACTTGCCTACCGCTGTCACCGAGTTAATGTAAAAACTTCATAATAAGACCATAATTCAGGCTTAGGTTGGTGATTATATAGAGAATTTATGTAATAGAGTTTTTTTTATTATAACGTTATGTATATTTAAATATCTTATTTATTATTTTAAAAAGCGTGTATCAATGTTATAGAAGCCATATATAACATTCTTGAAATTCTAGGTAGGCAAATAACGCGTAAACAAATTTTAGAAAAGTGTGTAATGATATAATCTACATTTTCTTGTAGGTAATATATTAACCTATATAGAAGTTTTTATTGGCGTATAAAATTACACCCGGTATATACCTAATCCTATTACGCAACTCGGCGTCCAAAGTTTTATTCGGCCATTAACGGTTTATCTAACACGACTAAAATATCGACATGTTGTTCTTTTACCATCCTATAATTCAGTGCTAGCGGAGCGCACCGCACAAATGGATCTTGAAAAACAACCAGTTATTTTGACAAGCGATCTTTCTTAACAAGTCGTATATACGGCAAGGTCTGAGCGAATATAATTCTTGTTTCCAATGCATTAAGATACAGTCTTGTGAAACGCCGTGTGTGAAAATATAAGATTCTTTTCATTAGTTACGCTAGACCTTAATTTTAATTTGGAATGAGCTTTTTATAGAGGACTCGAGGAGAAACGATTTTTCATAAGTGATGAGGCGGTACCGATTGTGTATACCTATTGGATAAATATTTTTAAGAAAAACACCCCCGCATTGGAAAAATGTGGGGTGCAATAAATATAAAACCGAAGCCTCGTGGACGCGTGTAACTAATCGTTCGATTATACTTGTTTGTAATGAATTAGTTCCCTGGATTCAAATTAGTCCGAACGCGGATAGATACTCGACGAAATATCACCACAGATTTAATCAGCGTGGCAGGTAAATGTTCGTTTCGTGCGGCAAAGTGTCAAAATCACTCATATATTTTATTACCCTTCCATATTAAAGCCCTGTGTTTTTACCTATATATATATATATATATATATGAACATATTTACTATTCTACACAGATACTAGTATTCGCATGCACCTTTCAAAAAAAATATTTTCTCACCCTCGAGCATTGGTAGGTACATGTATAAAATTCAGTTCTAATAATGATTAGATTTATTTTCTCTAAGTCTATCAGCGGATACGTCTAAGCACGTATGCTATCTCTATATTTTATATAAGACATATAAAATCAAATACGTATTGATATTTTACAATTAAATATTTGGTAATTATATATGTACACACAATAAAATTACATCCTCTAACTTAACATAGTCCGAAGTAAGTGGGAATATAAAATAATTTAATCCTAAGAACCATAAATAAACTAAGGCAGCAAGTAATTTGAATCATGAATTGATTAATTTAGATTTCATCTAGTTGCCTGCATTCGAAGAATACAATATGGTCCGCATGTTTTAATAAATTCGGTTGGTAGAGGCTGCGAGCAAGCAAAGCAAATATAGCAATTACGGGTACATACAGATCCCTAATTGAGTCGAAACTCGTCGGAGGCTTCGCGTGAGCAGGTGAACGTAATGATTTAATTTGGGCAAAATCGCGCACTCTCGGCAAATTGCCCCTTGAACGCCTAAATGAATCTTGTTACTACGTAATGAACGTTTTTTGTTGTTAGACTTTATGATTAAATTCATATAATGTAGATTTATAGTGATCGTGAAAATTAAACATAGATAAAACTAGACAATGTTTTGGGTTCTTGAAGGCTATTTGAAAGAATTTTATGTATGGGTGCTTTTGTCATATAATTCGTCGAACAGATTGCAACCTATGGTAGCTGTATGCCTACTTCATGACATAATTTACTTCTTCGATGTAGTCAATTTATATTAATAGGTCGACATAACATTTTTGAAATGAATAGTATAGGTACATTATTTATCATCCTGTTATTATCCTATCATTTCATACGAGTAACCTATACCTACCTATATCAACATTATTCTCATTAGCCTATTCCATTCCTCTGCTGGACATACGCTCCCCTGAGGAATTATGCCCATAATCCCGACAGTGGGCATGCGTTGGTTAGGGATCGCAGAACACAGACATTCATACGACCTACGTTACTAGCCATAGTTGGCCAGGGCTTTTAACTATGCTTAGGAATACCGCGCCATACCGCGGTCTGCCAGCGCTTGGGGCTTAGTCGCCTCTTACGACACCCTATATCCCGTTACGAGGTCGGGGAATGCTCGCGGAATACTCTGCCCCGACAGCCATAAATGTAGTTCATTGCCTCAGTTTTGAATAACACAAGCTTACGATTTGAAATGTTAATGATGCAACGAGTGTTATAAAAATTATTTTTTATTTGCACAAAACATTCTGTACGCAATTTTATTCTCATTAGCAATTATAATTAATAAAAGAAGTTATGCACCTTCGTACGTATTATAACGAATTCGATTTAATAATATGATAGTATTTTAATTAACATTTAAAGGTTTCATATTTACGATGGAACTTATGCCTATTTTAGTGTTTACAATGCATCTACCATGTTCTTAATACTATAATATAATATATTAGAAGCGAAAAAGATTACACATAGCTATATAACAAAATATTCAAGCTACGCGACATGTTGCAGAGACCTCCTATAGGCGTCGTAATGTATAGTAAATTAAATTTCAATTTGCATTTTAATGGCTTTGGACTCTTCACACACATATTTTGCTAGAGTTTACACAAACCCGATTGTCAAGCGAAGGCAATTGGAAAAGCATAAAAATGCTATAAAATTGGATCGTAAAAGAATTGTAATTTTCGCGCATATTTTTTACCTCAAAAATAAGTCCGCGTTCCGATCGGTCTCTATACTTATATACCTACGTTTTAAACAATTATATTTTATTGTACATCCAGATAATATTTTTGCAATTACGATTAAAAGTGTATTTACATAATTATATTACTAACATTAAAACGATTCGTATTCTAACGATTCTACATTTGTATCTGTTATAATATAAAGTAAAAAAGTTACTTTAACTTTGATGAACTAAACAAAAAACAAAAGAGCTTTTTTATCTGCATGGCACAACTTGTAACGAAAAAGATAAAAGTTTTAGAATTTTATTTAAAAGCCTACCGCGCTTCGGCAAAACTTTGGCTATAAGATTTGCGTGTTCCTGATTTTAAAAAAAACCTTGAAAAGGAAGAAAAACTTCAACAGGAATATGATATTCTAAAATAAATTAGATTATTTACCAACAAACAAACTTATTACGGTTAAGTAGGTAGGCTGAGTTATGTAAAAAAATACCTTTAACTTATTTAAGTAAAACATGTCAGAACCAACAGGTTATAATTTCTAATAGAAATAGAATTGACAAATGTAAATGTAATTCATAATATTTATGCCCCATACGAGTACCTACGTTGTATTCTAAATCGAATAGATGATTAGTTTTTTTCACTATCCCCAAAATAATACAACACATTCGTGGAACGATGTTTTCAAACACAACAGTACATATCGAGATAATTGGATAGTATCTCCGACTCCTACTTGAGCTCACTCACCACTAAAGTAGCATAACTAAAGAAATTACATGCGCCGTAAAACTTTGCCATTTCAATTAGTTTGATTAAAGAAGATCCGACATATTGGTATTTAACTTTTAACTAGTTGTACGCTCACATGCATACGATTTTACGTGTTTGCTTCCGCCTTTCATGAGACTACCTTTACTGAACATCATTCTACAGAACAATGGTATCTATACCACATTGAATAAGGTTCGTTGTCGGTTCATTACGGTTAAGAACTTGTGCTGTTTGGATATGGGAATGTAGCGTATCGATTAGTAGTGGTTCGGAACCGATACAACCGCTTCTATTTACGCTGTTTACCTATTTATAACCGAAGCTATCTGCCTCCCTACCTGCGCTCGATCTCGTGTCAGTTCAGTTCTCGATATACCCGATACACTATCTGTATGATTATATCTACGTACTTTAACTTGCCGTAAATGTAGGGGCGGCGCACATTTTTATAAATAGCTAACTGAGGTCGTCGATGTTTGAGGAGGGAAAATTGGATGAGCAAAATTATGAAACTAGAGCTAGTCAATCTGAGAATAATGCTTCATTATAATGCGCACATTAAATACGAATTGTATGAGTTTGTTTGTACACTACGAAATCAAATAAGGAGGACGTTTAATAGCACATAAAAAAAACTCGAAATAACACAGGATCATTTACGTAGCGCCATCGCGATGAAGATCACAGAGACATTTACATTGTAAACGTCACTCTTTTTATAAAGCACATGTCATCGCGGCAGCGCTTGTATATGCGTAGTGGGCACGAAATGGTCGGCGCTAAGTTTATCAGGTGTGAAGTGTCGCACAACGCGAGGCACGTGCCACAAACTTTACCGTCCATAAAAAGGAACAGTTAGAGCTCATCTTTCTTTTTAACGAGCGCCGGGAATTGTTATAGTGTAAAAAATAAAGCGCAAACACTCAACCGGAGCCGACGATTAAACGACTAGAAATATTTATTGCTATTGCGGATATATAGCGAAAATATTGCACATTCGTCTTGTTTATTACACAGCGAGGCAATCCGAAGTCATCGACACGCGTAAAGGATTGTTTAGCATAAATAAAGGTGTCTACACGCTGTGTTTGTTACCTTTCCGTGACGCATATCTTCGAATTATTGTAATGTCACCCAAGTAACCTACACACGGTCAAATACCCAGTTGATTGAATAATGAGGTCAGAGCATTCTAATTGTAAGATAAAACCGTGGTGACTTTCAAAAAGGTCAGTCGTCTGGAACACGAAGGTCACTCGGCGATTTACACATCTAAGTAAAGAAAGAGTTTGGAAATATCAAACGATTTAGCGGCAACGCAAGACATATTTTAAAATCCACCACATAAAATTAAATAAATGTAGATGAATGGAGAACTATGGGTGATAAAACATCTTCAAACGCCGTGTCCAGATTCAATGTTTGCGCTTGTGTACGCTTAGGGCGAAACTAAAGAGAATTACGCAACGCCCCATATATTATCAAAGTCGGTCATAAAATGCTTGAGTTACCGATTCCATCGACGTTTAGTGTTGAACAATCGGCCGGAGCCTGTGAGTCAGTCGGCGCCCGAGGACGGACGTCGAACTACGCCTACAAATCAGAACATGACCCTTACCATGTGTTACTATATAGCCACGGAACTTACTCCCACACATACGTGTTTACTAAATATCTATTCGTTATTATTCGACATTGAATAATGTACGTATGTATTATTATCAAAGCGAATAACTTGGAATTAGTAAGTCAGGTTTGTAAGGGTACATTTAATTGAAACTCGTATAAGTGCTCTCTGCTTACCCGATATAGGACTTGGCTTGACACACACAATAATAATTATGTATTAGTTATTATTATTCGTCGTCCGTAAATTAATGGCTGCACAGGTATATTCTGCGTAACGCACAGACGGATAGCAATAGAATTTTGATTAGAAGAGTATTATTCACGTGTGGTTTGTTCCCAGGAAGTGCTACAATGTTGGACTGGAAGCGCACAGACGGGGCGCCTCGCGAAAGCAATTGCTCCGAGGCATAATTAAATATTTTAATATATTCCTTTCAATGGTTCCACGTATTCCTCTAATAGCTTCACTCATCCATCCACTTCTATTTATTTAAATGACAACCTTTATTCTTCCTCTATCCTGAATGGACTATTCAAAAAGTAATTTCAATTATCACTAATTCCATTGTTATTTTGAATTTACTATTATGTGATCTTTCATTATTCGTTAACAAATTTATTGATGTACGTGTCTATTTAAATGTTGGTGATAAAAACTAGTGTGACACATCGGCCTAGCACCGTCAGCAATTAAAAACTCGTAAAAGCACCTTCCCACCATAACCGTCGTGTAAGTCTGACTTGTTATATCCATCTTCTACGGGATGATAAACACGCCTCTCGTGCCGAACGTAAAAACAACTTTTGTTACCATTTTATGACAACAATTACGACCAATAAAACGTGTAGCGATTATTCGTTGTAGCGATTCTTGTGGTCGCCCTGTCGTCAGGCCGCGCTCCGCCGGGGCTACTAACTACTGCCTTTGAAACTGTAATATCCTAACGTCCCTAATCGCGTCAATTTAATTTGCACTTTAATTCATACGTGACAAAGTTCAAATTTTAGTGACGTCGGTGAAGGTTAGTAAGAAATGTATCATGACAGGAAAGCGAGTCTATGGGCCACAACGGGCCTTGACTTTGGCCGCCGGAGTATTTATAATTCGTCAACTCTCCAGCTCTATTTTTGTTCTACACACGACTTTATTACGTAAATTGTACGCGAACGCAACGAGGGGCGTGATTCAGCTGCTCGTAAAAGTAATATTATACCTACCTACAGACGCTGTTTTGCCAAAAACGAGATTGGTTGATAGTATCTCGTTAGATCTATTACACTTTCAGATAGGGAACCCCAATGCGAAATTATTGTAAAACCACATAGTCCAACCCGATTATAAATTTATTCGAAGCGTTATCTTGAATTTGTTTTTAAATGAGTGAAAGCAAATTTCCACACCGACTTCGTATAAAGTTACAATATAATTATAATAGTTTATAAATATAAATTAGTAACAATCAAGAGCATAGGTAATTTTTAATCCCGACAGGTTTGATGGTTCATAATGAATGCACAAAAGCATATTTATTTACCTAACTCATTCAGCGCACCTTTATAAAGACAAGGATCTATATAGAAAAACTTATTAATTGTTAATACTTATTAATATTATACACACAGTAATATAATTACTATACCTACATATATGTTTGGACGTGTGTAATGTCGAAGACTGTTTCGCTCCTATCAATATATCTGACGAAGAACCCTATTCGAAGACGAAAATGACAAATACTGGTAAATTGGGTTATGAATAAGTATCGGAACGTAATAGCGAAATTGCGCAGTAGAAAAATATTGGAATGAGACTGTAACGAACGGGAAATAATCCAATTTAACAAAACCCGCAACGCCTGTTCGCCTCTTCGCCTCCCGCTCTCTGCATCGCATAAATAGGCCGCCCACAGTTTCTGAGAAATTTTTCGACACCTTTAAACAATGAAACATATTGCAGTCACATTTATATACTTTTGTAAATGCTAGTGAAGAGATGTTTCATATAACTGAAAATATTTTTCTTATGCTGCATGAATTAGTATAAAAATATGTATAATATGTTAAAAATATGTATGAAATGTTATTAGATACATTTTAAGAGATAAAGTATTTGAATGTGTCTACGTTATTAATACATAATAAAATTTGTTTAAAATACTAAAATAGAATTATAAAATGTTTAAATATATTAATTAGTCAATAAATGTACAAATATTATTTATATCCTGTAACTTGTTAGAATTCAGAATAATATGAAACCTTCAATTATACTAAGTAAGTCGTTATGGTTATACTAAAGTTATTAGTAATGTGTATCGTAGAAAGTCATATACCTATTATTGCTAACATTCTATTATTACATATTATGATTAATATGTAAGTAGAATAGGAGTTCTAAGAATGAAAATATTTGGTACTCTGTGCTCTCAACCTACCTCGTAAGGGCACTGGCGCTAGGAATATAATATAATAATAACGATATTCTTACTAACAATTTCTTAAAGACAATTCGCATTGTACAAAATGCGGCATCCCGCGTCATCAGCCGGCCTATGTAACCTACATTAATGTCATATTATGAAAACGTCCGTGCAAAATCAAAAGCGTGGCTACACCGCCCTACCGTTTATATGGGTTGTTAACAGCTTATCTGTTGATCGGTGCTGTGTTATCAGACAACATCGCGACCGGTTGGATCTAACGTCGCCGATGTCACTTTAAACTCACTACATTATATGTCGTAGGTACGTGAGGTTTCTTAGAAGATCGAACGAAAAATATGTAGGCACAAGATCATTACACGTACCTACGTAATATTGAGTAGAGCACCCAGCATTTCGGGTATGAGTTTTGTCGTGTAGGTGTATATTAATATTTCACTTGCTGTATATCGTTTGTTGATTACAAGAGTGATTTGCAGGAATTGTTTGATGGGCATTTTGATAACTGTCATGCTACATTAATGTAATTTTATTTAGAACAATTGCCATTGGTAATTACGTACGGGTAGGTTTTACATGAGGGAAATGCAGTAATACTGAAAAGGAACACGTAATGTTCATTAAAACAAATTATCGTATCAAAATCGCACGTCGGCACATTAACTTAACATAGATATTCGTTCCATTGTTACGAAAGGCTTACCTTATCGCGAGAGTAACTAACTACTCTCGTTTTGAAGGCGGGCGCGTTAAAATTTTGCGCTGAAATGCACCCAATTCGTCGAATGGGACAAGGGCTACAATTTGTGTAGATAGCCCTTATCTGGACAGCCCATCGTCCCCGTATGGTGCGGACTACAAAATAGATACCTCAGTATTATTGTACGTAAGGTAAAATACTATGTTTACTTATGCTTTGTTGTTAACGAAAGGTGGTTTTAATACTGAACGGCATTTTGTACCGAACAAACTCATGTGGTAGTTAAATTTTGTGTTAGATATGAGTGTTTGCTTATCCCCGAGAGGTGGGCAGAGGAATGTACAACACTCCTACATTTCAACAGTTACGTTTATGTCCCACTATGGAGTAGGTGGTGAACCTGTTGCCATACACCGGGCATACATCCAGACTCCACAGTACCAGAAAATCTATATTTGAAAAATTTTGTAATGCCCGACCCGGGAATTTAACCCAGGACCTCCCGATCGGCAGTTGCACTTACAACCAACACGACCAACAAAGCAGGCAACATACTACTAGTGATAAATATAAATTATATTAAATATATAAATCATTAGTGTACGGTTATTACACAGTTTTTATAAGATAGTTAGCTAATGACACGGACATTGTAAGAATAACTGTTTCTACTACATCAAACGTACGATATGTTAGTGTTAATGATACTGCAATGAAGTATTTACAGTTAAATCTCGCAGTGTTTAATGCAGAATACAAGCGTGTAACCGGCTACCGTGTACAGCACATGACACAAACCAAGCCCTGTCGACGGAGTACGAACGTACGATACTAGATCTAATACTGCGCACGCGTTTTCAGTCTGCAATGTGAAAAATTGTTTCTACGTGCATTGATTTCAAAGTATATTTTTATCTCCGACATTAAATTAGACCTGTTTTATATCCAATGTTTCAAGAAACTGCGATTTACTACCGATCTATTATGTAGGAATTCGTATAAAACAAACACTTACTCTCTTGGCTAAGTAGGCGATCGTATAAAAATAAAACGTTATTATTGTGTTCCAAACAAATGATTAATGAAAAACCGAATATTTGTTTATTAATATAGAACAGTACATACCTATATCTAGGTCTCGTGAATAACGTCGTATATGTATTCGATTCCATAATATCAGTTGAACTGTATGAAAAAATTTAATAAGAGTAGATATTACAGGAATTGTAAGATATTTTCATATATGCTGTACAAGATTATTGTAATATTATCCAAGAACAAAACGTTTCGAGAGCAGGGAATAATAGGGTTACGTAGAGTAGGCGCCTCATCGACGAGTAGATCTTAACACTTCGCGCGTGATCTCTATGTAGAGGCGTGTATAGTGAATGCAGACAGCAAGTTTATATTCATTGCACAATTCGCACAGCGCCAACTCCTTTAAAGACAAATTGCCTTGTTATTCAGAGCGATCGCAATAAAATATAACAAGCGATACAACAATGTAGAGATCAGAAACAGAACGACTATACTCAACCACATGTACAATTTGAGATACATTATATACAATATACATATACAAGTATATATCTTTCGCAATACGTTGCGCCAATATACCGATTCAATACAAATAAAATGTTGGAAAGTAATCCGCGGCATCACGCTGAGCCAAATTCGAACTGTCTTTTTGGCAAGAACTGTACACAGTGCCAAACCTTAGGTATAACTTTTAAGTCAGTTTGAGTTTTATATGGAAAAAAGAATGTTTGTGATCTCTGAGACGAGGGAGGCTTATTTGTTCAAGTTCAACGCACGTCTGACTTCTATTCGTATTGGTGAAATACAAGATTAATGTGAACACTCGCTTATATATGTATAAACTGGGAGAGTGCACAAGGTTTATGTATTATGTAATCAACACGAACTGGTACGTCATTTGTGTAAAGATTAAATTTTAAAAGAAAATGAGGTCTCGTTAATAAGCTAATTCACATTCTCGATACGAGGAGTTTTTAAAATTTCATATTTTCACAAGGCGGCTGCGTTTATTTTCCAACCCTACACTGTTTCATATTCGACGCGCGCGCTCCAGCTATATTTTGTATGAAACAGTCTCCAGACCGTACGTCTATCTGCATATTAGAAACATTATTTTGAAGAGTTACTGAATAATATTTCCTTATAAACAGATAATGTGAACTGTTCACGTCACACTATAAAGTACACATTATTTATTAATTATTCATAGAATAGCTTGACTCAACATATGCATATCTTGTATTGGTAATTCAAGCAACGTCGATATGAAAACCACAGTTTTTACTGTAATAATTTTCATCGATAGGTATTGTATGTCGTGAAAAAATACAAATCAAATTTAAAAGCAATAAAGAGTTTCATAGTTCATTGAATTCTATATTAGTACATATCGTGATTGTAGCACTATATCAGCAAGGATCACGAAGGCTCAACTTGTAAGAACAGTAGTATGTAGGTTTATACAGTAATGGCGTATTGGCGGAATGGGAGAGTGCGCAAAATGACATTTCATAAGTAGGGTAGGGTCGGAGCGGAACCCGTACAAGTGTGGTTGCATAACTTTATTTCGAGATTAACATAATTAGAGTGGCCATTTGTTTTCGCTGTAGCTTTAGGGTAGTATAAGCAGAGCCGGCAACAGACGAGCAGTTACTACAAAATTTATCTAAATAGGTGCTAATTCACCCGCAGTCAGTTGTGTAATACTATTTTCAATGCATCGTTAAAGTTGAATGTCTATAATTTTTGTATGGGGCAAACAAAAATCCTTTGGGAGTAAAATGTTTTCAAGAACAAATCTACTTACTGAAAAGTAAGACCTACGTAAGACCTCTTCACTTGGGAAAGACTTATCTATGTAAAGTTTTAAAGGTCAACAGAGGATATCTGAAGGGCTCACAAAGACGTTCGGTCGCGTAGCCTTCTACGCTTGTATACCTACAACGTTTTATGAACATTTTTTGTTTTTAAGCATTATTTCAAACATTGGAATGCATTTTGGAAAATAACAAGCTTTTCTAAGAACGTAATAAAGAATGGCACGTCAGTCGAGTGTGAGCAAGCATGGCTACTGATTGAAAGGTCCTGGTTCAAACCTAGGAACGTAAACTATAGGATTTTTCTAACTTAGAATAATTAGTCATGGCTCGGAGTCTAGATTTGTGCCTGGTGTACCTACAATAGGCGGTGGCAATAGGCTCATCAATTCCATAGCGGGACGTAAACCTTAACCGATGAAAGATGGGAGTGTATTACACTCTTCTACCTATCTCTGCAGGGATTACAGGCATTGAATTTGAATTTGAATTTGAATTTGATGTTACGTTACC
>DWDW01000554.1:0-14259 GCA_018245635.1 Mimoniades versicolor eupheme | reverse complement strand
ACATAGTTAAGAGGTCACGCCGATATACCAACTAATGGCAGCTGGGTGTCCCCTCCGCAAGTCGGGCAAAGGATAAACTGGACGTTCTTTCCCGATACCTGCACAATTCATGGACCTCTTATTAAAATCATTCAGCTTATATTTAATCGTTTATTAAAATTACTAAACTTTAGCGCGAAGAATTGAAAGAGCTAGAAATGAGTAAGAGGTGATCCTTATCAACATTGAACCTACATATGAATAAGAAACGAAAAGGAAATTTACACAACATTGGTACAACTGTTTTGATATGATAACAATCGAATTATTTCTATATTAATGTGATTAATGTCGATTCTTGAGTTACGGCCTAACCTTTCTGGTTACGATTCCATATCTGTGATGAGTGGGTTGTGGAGCGTGGTTGCAACTGCCTTCGGAACCTGAGCGGCGGAGGTCACTCTCGTACCCTGAGCCGGCTGACCCCGCTACGGAAGCTGACCTGGAGTCATTAGGATCTAGATATGGAGAACCTAGAAAAACATTTCAATCATCAATATTTTTGTTCTTAAAAATGAAGCTTATAATATCTTTAGTTCCTGGACAGCAAAATAATTGATCAAAATGGACAGAAATGTATGTATGTAGTTAAATAGTTAAACAGAAGTTTTAATCGTCTAATTATAAAATATAAACATTTTTAGTAAATGTAAGTAATGTAAGAAAAGTAGTTAATAGTAGATGTTTTATATAAGACGAACGAAATATGTTAATACGGAGAATGGCTGATGTACGTAAACTATATACAGGCATAGCTATATAAATAAAATTTCGGAATTATATATGTATATAATATCACCTCAAGGTACATTGTAGGTAACAAGTCAAGTGGAGAGAAAATGAATGGTTTTTTACGTTAGTAAGCAATAAATTCTGATTTTATATTTAAATTGTTCTACGGAAAGCGCTCGGGCATCCTCGTGTCATTCAAAACTGCTTTGCTTTCTAGCGGGTCTATTTGAAAAGACCATGTGAATTTAATAGGAGGATTAAAAAATGACCATTGGCGGTCATTACAGTAATATACGGCCATGTTATTTGCGGTGCGGAAGACTCAAGTGTCTCTTACTCATTACATCGGAAGCGAAGCTCCTGAAATAGCCGACCTCGGGTGATTCAGCTGACCGTCCGGATATTGGGACATGTGTTTTCACGGGCTTCCCGATGTTCTTAATGCTACATGACTATACTATGTAGAAGCGATTTATTGTTTCTATGTATATGGCATCAATGAAACTGTTACAGAGGGACAAAGATGGAAATTAAATAATTAACTTAATTAAAAAATCTAAAGCTTTAGAATCAGCTCGAAAAAAATCGATAAAATCATAGGCCACCATCTCTGTCAAATCAATTTGTGGTGGCGTGGTGATTTGTACCCCAGAACAGGCTGGCCTAGTGGTCCCAGGTTGTTCCAGTTCCCACCCCGGTTTGGACGTACAGTGTTTATTTATTTATTTTATTTATTTATTTATGAGGTCTACCAACCATTGTAACAAAATAGGACTTAAACTAGTTACATAAGTGAGCAATTTTAATAGCTAACTGCACAATCTATTACAGGTAAACACCGCATGCAATTGTATATGTGTACCCAAGAGAACATTGGTACCGCATCGCAGGAAACTCTTAAAAAAATATAAATGTCCATAAAATAAAATATAATTGAAACCATTAAAAAAGTGCATTTGAGTTATCGGCTCGGTACAGCAACCGAAACAAATTGAAACCGGTAAGAAAACATAACTTCAAAAGTAAAATACGTTAACCGCTATTAACACAAAATTTATATGGTAAGTACGACCAAAAATCAAAGAACCATATAAAAGCTTATAGAAATGAAGTAACTCGTTGAATAAATAAATAGAGTGAGTTTCCACGAATCGCAAACTAAACAAGTCTGTAGCTGCCTGCGGTTGTGTATGCAATCCATTACTTATTTTTATTGCATCTGTGTTATTTCGTAACAGTTTTTCATTTGAAACTTTCATAAGAAATTTCTAGGGTTTCCACATTTATCACACCATTAAATAAAATCATAATATATCTATTACAGGTAATTTAGGGTAAGCTTATTCCTTGCCTCATTATATGTGTAAGCAAATTATACGGGAGTTTACCTGAGCTAAATAGTTAGCTGTATAGACACCCAGACACAGAACACAACAAAAACACAACGAAAACACGACAAAACTTTTGCCGGATAGAAATCAAACTACTCGTAGCTACCTCCTGTTAAATATCTAGAGTTGCTAACCACAACACCCACAAGCCACTCAAACATTATGTAACCAGTTACTATTTCTGAAAGAGGTGTTTATAATATCCGATGCCCTAGTGTCAGTTTATCGGATAAAAGCTTTAACAAAAGGCAAACACTTGACCGCGATATATACCTACCTACATACTTGCGAGCAGCCATCGAGACGACCTAAGAAGCCGTCTTGTCTAGATTACACTTAAAAAAAAACAGGATTTTTACTTCGGTTCTTTTTATGACATAGATTACGAGCCGAAATTGATGAAAATTTTAACTTTGCAAAGAGCAAAAAAGTAACGAGTGACATTTCGTTATAGAATATATATTGTTTTGTTTTGACTGCAACTTTTTTTAGGTCCCTTTTTTTAGGTCCTTTGTTTTAGGTCCCTCTGCTGAGGACGGATTTTTTTTACCACGACAAGAAGCTTAAAGCATATTTTACGGAATATGGAAAGGTACATTTCACAAAATCTCATCGAAATCACATCAAACACAAAACATACGAGTAAGAATCAAATCAGAGTTCCAAAGTGATGGCAAATCTTATCCACATTCAACTTTCTATTATATTTGAATGGCTAATCTATCACTAGAAAGATTTGAGATTCCTTGAAACGTTCTGACTAGGTTTATCTGACAGAGTACCAGGAATTTCATTTATCAGTTTATTTCTTCGGACCTCTGAAGAGCGTTTACAACCGAAGAAATATTTATTGAAATGAGCATTGAAACCCATATATGTATAGGTATGCTAAGTAGGTGATTCAAATCATAAATCTAGGTCTACGGTAATCTAGGGTATTTGAGCTTAATCTGTACCATGTCGAAATGGAAATGCATTTGCATGTTTACATATGACGTAGAATCTAAATAGATAAAAGCTGTTAGTTAACTGGACAGTAATGCGTCTAGTTTTGTGATTGCTTCAAATGTTGCTAGCATCGTATATCTGCACAGCGGATCATGTAGTTTTAAATTATAGATTCTTGATAGAAAAAGAATCTCTAGAGAGATGTATCTCTAAAAATAGATGAACAAACTTGGTTATGCTTAACCTGTCTTAGCTGCACTGGGCGGTCGATGAATGAGTTTTAATCGCTAAAATTACCTGTAACTTTCTTGCTAAAGATATTCTTGTTATTTGCATGATTCCCACTTCCTTCTCTAATACAAAAGACATTTACACACTAAGGTCTTGGAATGTTTTCTTAGATCTTGCTTCGATCTTTATAGTTAAGTGTAAACAGTAAAACATTTATTAAATAAGCATTTATTTAAAGCACATTTATACATAAAGTTAGCGCCTTGGAGAACAAGACGAAAAACTAAAAGTGCAATTAGCTCATCAGATTTTGCTTCATAATAGAAACATTATATAAGAAACCCATTTTCATTGCCAGATTTCAGACTCCAGACTCCCGGAACAAAAATAGCCTAATAATATACATAGCCTAGTTTTAATTCTATATAATTAAGAATTTTCATTTACTAAACATCCACAAATTTTCAACATTAATCAGACACTTGTGTACTTTCATTATGTTCTCATTAATTACACCAACATTCTTAGAGGAAGTTTTAAATAAACCCAAATATTTAATGACTATTAAGATTTCATTGGTGTGTTGTGTACTGCGGCCGGATCATAGCTAATGTTCTAATGTGTTCTAAATATAGCCGCCACCCGTGAGCTGCACAAACAGACACTAATAACTAGAGCCGTATTGATCTTGACAGATTTTAAATTTGAGATGTTGGAAGCTATAAAGATGGAGATCAATTTATACAGAACTCGGTTAACGACGTTAAACAGGAGACGCGAGCAACGATTGAAATGTAAACAGATGTATATACAGTTTCCGTAACAATGTTGATTTTTCCACGGTTAAAGTATAAAGTTACAAAGTTGAAGCGAACCGACCTAACCTATTAGGACGAATACATCCGATTAGAATCAACGGTCAGGGGCTCATTTATGAGGCTTCTGCTGCCGCGTTTAACTGGATCAACTGTTTTCTCTTTAATATACGATTAATAGTACTTTTTTGTCTTGTGAAAATATCTAAACGGTACGCAGCTAGCGTGACTATGAATCATACAATGCTTGATTCAATTCAATCATTGATTACAACAATGTATGATTTTTGTGTCTAATGTGAAATAGGACTTGATTTTCAAGTAATACCAGTAACGACGAAGAAGATTGCTACTAAACAGAAATACCTGCCAATGTAATACTTCCTTAATAGATAAGAGATTTTATCTAGAAAATATATTCAGAATACCTTCATAGTTTCATAAACTGCAGAAATTTAAAAATGATGAGAGAAGAGAATTTAGCCTGCATGAGATCTATAAAAATAAATCAACCTAGTTTATTTAATAGGCGTTCGAGAAGAGACTCCATTATTCATGGATATCGACCTATTAACGCTCCGTAAAGTTCATTTGATGGCTTCACCAGATGCTTCGCGACAATCAAATCGGACATCATAAATACACCATAAAAACAACCGACCAGTTCGTAGATCCGTGGGTGATTTTTCTTCAGAGTATTCAGTAAGAATTTCGAAATATTCAGTAGGTAATTGTTCTGGACTTTACACCGATGACTGAGTATCTGATGAAATACGTGATTTGAAGTGTAATAAATAATACTGAATAATATTTGTTTACGTTTTAAATAGAATGTCTTTTACAACAGCAAAGTATTCGTTATGAGTTACGAAACTGTCTCGCTATAACAATGTTATAGATTCGTATTTGTAGTTTGTTATCCGAAATTGATTGGATAATTAAAACTTCGATGAGCTTAACCTAATTTAGGTATATAAAAATTAAGATAACATCGCGTTACCCCTGTATTTAATAGCTGCTCTGTTTCATTTAGTACTTACTATGGTGTTATTTTAATAATTGTAGTTATATCTTTCATAGGGTTTCATGGGGCATTAAATGGTGTAATACAACTTTATACCTTGACCAGTAGTTGCGTGGCATCTTTGTCATAACCCATTCTGAGGTATAAGGGGTTCTAATCACCACCTCCGAAGACAAGGCAACCTCACCTGACATGATGTACTCGCTGTACAACAGACGAGGCTCTGGTAAAGGGATGATCGCGGTATAATTCGGCCCATCGAGGCAAGGCTAAATGCCCTATACGCCGAAGGGGAACACCAGAGGCGATGGGCGAATTATTTTGCACTAATTTGTTTTATATTAAACCTGTATTTCATACTTCATTCCCGTAAGACCATTGTACCAGTACCAGCCATTAAGTTCATCACAACACAAAATTTATAGATCTTACCCCTGTCCACTTCGCTCCAAGCTTCTGGTTCGCCTTCTTGATGTAGGCCCTGAAGGCATCTGGTGCAAAAGCAATGCAAGCAACTTAGGATTCTGGGCTCCACTAGCTCCCGCTTACATATCCCACATTGCCATTCCTTGATCTTGCACTTCCTCGTCTCGCATGTCCTCGGTGCGACAGCCGATTGGCTGTTGGGTCGATGTGTTCTGGGTAACCGTAGGGGGCTATTCCCAGCACTTATGGACGTCGGCGGTTCAGACTTTCTACGGTCTTGTTTCTTGCGCGAAAAGCTTCCGAAGATGTACAGAATACGGTCCACTTCCATTTTAGAATTTTAAATATTTAGTAGCGCAGTGTTTATGAATTTATCTTATATAATTTTAACATTTCATTGGCAATAAAATTTCATAGACAATTTACTTGGTAGTATTAGAATTTGAAATTCAAATAATTTGTCTTAAAGAATGAAATAATTTATTTCAGTGATACATGTAGGTAGTGATACATCACATATAATCGATGTTCATTTTTTACAAAAAAGCAACATCATGTTCTGGGATGAATAATTATTCTGATTTTAATATATCTCCTATTTCTATCGACGATAGTTTATTTTGTATATATAGGTACTACGTTTAGTAGGAATCGTGTATACGGAGGCGAGGTGATGTTAGTCAGTTTAAAAATAAACGTGGTGCCGCGCCGGCGGGCTAAGGTCGACTGAGTGGCTGGTTGTTTCACAAAACCGAACATAATGAGAGTTAATGCATTTCAGTTAAAGACGCCTTTTTATTATATAAATACTTCTTAGGCGTGATGCACACTGTGGGTTCAGACAGCGCAGCGGGCTGACTGCATGCACACGTACCTAACAGTATGCGCGAGCAATCGCCATGGTTTGAATTGTGAATTAACCGATATGCTATATCCGAAATGCTGTTTTTTTTACATTTATCATGTTTTTAATGAATCTTACTAATCTTTATTCTTGCATTATTTGCTTTTTCGACAAATCTTTATCAATATTTATTATTACACACATATATTCGATAATCTTACAGTATTAGGTATATACTGGTGAAACGTGGCAATGTTCTACATTCCCTTTATTAGGTACTAACCCATCTTCAGACAGTAATGACATATGGAAGTTTACATTTTACACCTGACCGGTGCATCTTATTTCCTCTCTAAGTTGTCACGCGTATTTGCATTACATTTCAATTATTATTTAAAACAGTTTGTATCTTTTATTATTATGCGTCATCAATGGCTACCTGCAAATTTTTATGCAAATTTAACAGATGTCATATATAAAATTGTGGTCCTCGCAGCTGTAATTTACGACATCTATACTTTTTATCTGTCAATAAAATTACAAGACCGCGAGGAACCACTGGACCACTACCGTCAATTTCAATGGGACGTGTGCAAGCGTCTTTAATGCAAGCAGTTGATCTTCAGAATTGTGGAGGGCTTCAATCATCCGATATACAGCTTAGTTGTTTATCTTTAATCCAATCGCGTGTCACTCTGATAGGCGGCTTACTACACGTACTATGGCTCAAGAAGGGGGTGGTGACGACACGACGACCACCAAGGAAATGTTAATTATATCGATAAATGACTTCGACGTGTATTCATTCATAAATGGAAACGTAACATCACGCTTGTAGTCCCCAAAGATGTAGGCACAGGAGTGTAGTAGGTACACTAACACGTTTCACTAGTTACGTTTACGTCCCACTGTGCAATAGCTGGTGTGCTATACTGTGTGTGGTGTATCGCTATACTGCGGGCACATTTATATATAAATAGCTGGTCCCGCGACTTCGTCCGCGTGTAATTCTAAAATGTATCACTGGATATTGACGTGACCGTCGGTAATACAGTGCAACAGTATTACAGTACTCAGGGTTGGAACTTCATTACTGGAATGGTAGATGGCGTCGAAGAATTTGAGATTTTTTGACAAATAAATATATCTTTCGTAAAAAAAATTTTTGCTTAAAAAGTATCCTATGTTATTTCTAGTACCTCTAGGAATATCTGTAGAAAAATTTCATGATGATCGGTTTAGAAGTTTTCGCGTGAAAGCGTAACAAACAAACTTGCATTCACATTTATAATATTAGTAGGGATATGACTAGAAAGTATATGAAGTGATTCTTTAGACTGACCAAGTCTTGACTGCAATACAGTAACGGCTAGTGCAAGGGGCCAGTGCATTTTTGAAAATGGCTCAAAACATATTGTGGTCCTATTGCTTTTATTCTGTTCCTTTTCTACTCCCACTTACCATCGGCTGGACTACAAGCTCATTGTTTTAGCTTAGCTTGAAACACATATACCTATTATAACAGCACTTTCTTGTAGATTTATAAATTAATGTTGCTCCTCTTTGTGATGTATCCGATATTGATATGTCAGTCCTGTGTAAACCGATTGAGCGTACGATGTTTTAGAATCGATGTCATGATTACCCGCGCTTAATCCTTTTAACATGAAAGGTTTCAGTCCTAATGGCTGAATACATTATTTTAACAGTTAAACAAAGTATACAGGAAGGAATTATATAGGTATTTTATGTAATTTAAACCGATATGCCGACGTCGACGGTAACTGCCTCGTCAGTCCTGTTGGTTGCAAGCGCGACTGCCGATTGGGAGGTCTTGAGTTCAAATCCCGGGTTGGGCGGGCACTATCAGATATTTTCCAATTTAGATTTTCTAGTGGTGGCTCGGAGTCTGGATTGATGTCCGGTGTATGGCAATAGGCTCACCACCTATTGTCTCTCTCTGTCCACCTCTGACTACCTCTTCGGGGATTACAAGCGTGAAGTTACGTATGTAACTGTATGGCGATTTTTATTTCAATTTGTAACAATATTATTGGAAAAATTCGATTAAACAGAGCGAATAATGTTGGTGGTTTCCTGTTTTTTTAACATATCTAAGAGAAAGTTAAGTCGGCATATCGGTCTTAATTATGCAAAATCATTCAACACAAAATAAATGTATTGGAATCTTTTGGCAGCCTATCTATAAAAAAATCACTGTAGTAAAATACGAAACACGTCACTAAACTCGGTTATATTTAAAAAATATTCACATCGCTCAAGATACAATTAGGAAACATTTGAATTCGATTTCTGACTGACAAATCTCCCAGATCAGTCCAATGAGGGAGCTTCCACCAATGTAATTACAATGAAAAATCGCCTACCACAAATTTCTCGACGTCCATAAGAATGTCACGTCTAATTTCCGACCGCATAAGGGGTGTGACAGGGAATGAATGTAGCCGATCTATTTCCGTATACACCCCTGTCATTCCTCATATCCTTGGCAATGGGCGCCTCGTGACAAATGCTTCGTGTTCAATGGCAAAATCTCATTGCACAGTACATCGGTTTTCACTTTTAAATTCTTAGTACCTAATCGTAATCACTTGGGAGATCCTACATTAAATACTGACATAGCATAAACTTGACTGATAATGTAACCTACCCCATCAGTGGAGGAGCCTTGTTGCCGATCAATACTAATTGTCTTATTAACAACTGAAACTGAAACACTTACAATCTTATTTGGGATATGTTGTAGATCACATTTGCCATGGCCAGTAGCGACCACCCGTGGTTGCTAACTACTTGTTCACTACACTTTCCACATATTAAAAACTTCAACGTATATGCTATTTAACCAGTTACCAAAAATGTAACTAATATATGCGTATATATTATATGCGTATGCGTATAATAGCGTATATGTTAAATAAATTGATAATTTACACTATGATTACTACAGACATTTAATACAGCAAGAACCAAAACTATTGCTAGATTAAAATACTTTAAATGCAAGTCTTTTTAAAGAGAATTTCTTACTCTTAATTTACATGACCCAGGTGATTTTTTATCAATTATTTAAACTTAAATCTGGAGAAACAGGGAGTGTACCACAATCTCATGCCTACCTCCTCGGCGATAACAAACGTGACGTTACGTTTTTTTAATCACATCTAACATGAAACATTAGAGATTTTGTTACTTAATGAGTAATTATGGTTCAATCTTTGTTCATATTAACCAACTGTTTAAACATTAGGAGTTTTGTTGTAATAAATAAACCGCAAGCATAATTAAGTTACAAAAAAATGGAAGTGACCGACAATGTAAATATTCGATTAATACCCATTAATATTTATTTACCAAATGAAAGACATCACAGAATTTATGAAACTGATAACTGTCAAAATGTATTATTGTTTCCGAACGGAATTAAATAGGCCGCGCGTTGACCCACATAATGGCGGGAAAACTAATGTCAGCGCTATTTTTCGCGCGCACCCGGGTGCGTCGGCATCGAGGCCATGTTGGAAACTGACAGTTTGACTAGGTTTATGGACAGCACTAGCCTTGTAATAGGCAAAAAGTTACATTGTCGACATTGTATTACATTCGCCTATGACTAATTGAACTCGTCATATGGTGTTGTATAGAATTTATGTGCAATTCATGTAACGATACTCAACGATGGCTGTATGTATGGAGTCGACGCATACAGATTCTTTTTAATATTTTTCTAATATTATGAAGGATTACGTAAATATGTGATCCCTATTAAATTATTTATTTATGTTAAAACAAAAAGGTAAGTATATTTATTAGTTTAGTACTTAATGCATTTTCTATAAAGAACAAATTTATTGACTTATTCCAATTTAGTATAAGGAACAAATTACTCTTTATAAGGAGGTTGTGTTTTGTCCCAACTATCTTTTATGCTACCAAAACATGTCTACTACTTCCCGCAGCTACCTCTCAACTACATAATTATCTACTACTATTACTTACTATATCATTACTTGCTACATAATTACTTACTATATAATTACTTACTATATCATTACTTGCTACATAATTACTTACTATATAATTACTTACTGTTTAATTACTTGCTATATAATTACTTACTATATAATTACTTACTATATAATTACTTACTATATAATTACTTACTATATCTATAATTACTTACTATATCTATAATTACTTACTATATAATTACTTACTATATCATTACTTACTATATCATTACTTACTATATAATTACTTACTATACATAATTACTTACTACCACTAGGTCCATATAAACAGTTGAATTATTAGTTAGCTATTATATTTAATTGACATGGAAAAAATTTATATTCTGCGTGGAACATAAAGACGCAATAAATTCATCTAATTTATTTAAAAACATATTTTTCGGCCAACTATATCGTGAAACGTGATATAGAAGATAAGAAAATAGAAAGACAAAAATGTCTTGTTAACGATTTTTCAACAATAAAATTGATTTATTTTACAAATACCAATTGTTAGGTCGAATATATTTGGGACAGAGAGTCTTTATTTTCACAAAGGGTGTCATAATAAACGTGGACTAGAACGGATGCGATTCGATTCCAGCATTGTAAAAACATTGTGTAAACCGCAGTTCCTTTCGTATAAATAAATAATAGAACTTCACACAAAAATAAAACCAATATGCAGCGCTAACGTAAATTAGATTAAGGTTGCTACACAATGAACTCCACAGATAGACTGGAAAAACCGTAACTATACCTTTATAACATACCATCACACCTGTATTCCCCGAAGAGGTAGGCAGAAGAATGTAGAACACTCTCACGTTTCACCAGTTACGTTTACATAACTATGGAATAGGTGGTGAGCCTATTGCCATACACCGGGCACATATCCAGATTCCGAGCCACTATTAGAAAATCTAAATTAGAAAAATTTAGTAGTGCCAGACTCGGCCATTGATCCCAGGACCTCCCGATCGGCAGTCGCCCTTGCAACCAACACGACCAACGAGTCATTCTATAATATGATATAGGTAATAATAACATTAATATAAAATCTATCAGTTTATTTCATTCTCATTTATTTTGTTGAGATTATTGATGTTACTTATAAAATTATATTCAAGTGTCACTGTTAGAAAATCTGAATTACAAAATTTACTAGTACCCGACCCGGGAATCGAACCCGGGACCTCCTGTTCGGTAGTACTCACGGACAGACGAGGCAGTATTTTTTATTTTTTAATAGTAAAATTCATAATTAATTAGAAGTCTAAGTCATGAAAAAATAATATGATCATGATTCTTAAACGAAAAGGCTATTTTTAGCGGAGGAAAAAAAATTAAAATATTAAATATAATATAAGCTCCCTTCGATAAAACATAATTTTAAATTGCTTGTAAAATGAGACGTACCTGTCATGTCATAGTATGACGTTTGAGTTTGACGTATGTGTCACATGCAGTTTGAGAATGTCAACAACACACATACACACACATTACAATAATCAGTAATCACAGTAAAATTGTAGATTTCTCTCGGGTACCGCGTTGTTTTCTCGTGTAGGTGTAGTTGTGGACCGAATGTTTATATTTATAATGAACTTGAATTATGTCAGTTCCAACTCGAACGTAGCGCAGCTCTGAACGGCGATATGTTGAACATCCATAAATTATGGTTGCTTTCTTGTTTCTGTGTTATAATTGTGATAGTTTTGTATTTTCAGTGCGAAATAGCCAGATTGGAAGATAATTTTCATAAGTTGGGTGCGTGTTAAGTTTAAATTCGTATTTGAAACCTCGAAATTCCATGGATGAAAGTTATTTATTTTTCAGAATATAAACTGGCGCAAACGCACTCTGAATCGCGGCAGTTTTTCCCGAAAGCGATACAGAAAGATGAGGATGATTTGGTGGTTATTTACAACAGGGTCCCAAAGACAGGGTCGACAAGTTTCGTTGGTGTGGCATATGATCTGTGCAAGAAGAACCATTTTAAAGTACTGCATATCAACATAACTGCTAATATGCATGTCATGTCGTTGTCCAATCAATATAATTTCGCTCAGAATGTAACTCGATGGCAGGAGATGAAACCAGCGCTATATCATGGACATATGGCATTTCTCAATTTTGAAAGGTATGCAATATATTTAAATATTTAGATATCAATTAAATAATTCTTTCTTATTACATACAAAGTTAACATCTTGAGGGTTTAGCTAGTTAATTGTAAATAATTGAATCTGTAAATATTTTTTCTATGTAAAAGCATATAAAGATTTTTTATTAAAATGATTTAAGTAAAGTAAAGTAACATCACGCCTATAATCCCCGAAGAGGTAGGCAGAGGAATGTTGAACACTCCCATGTTTCACCAGTTACTTTTAAGTCCCAGAATGGAATAGGTGGTGAGCCTATTGCCATATACCGGGCACATATTCAGACTCCGAACCACTTCTAGAAAATCTAAATTAGAAAATTTAGTAGTGCCCGACCCGGGAATCGAACCCAGAACCTCCCGTTCGGCAGTTGCACTTGCAACCAACACAACCAACACAACCGATGAGGCAATTGATTGTGTTGGTGGTGGTTGGTGAGCATTGAAATAATTCATTGCATATTTGCTTTAAAATAATGTAAAAATCTACTATTCTTGATATTAAATCTAGAATATCTAGCACAGAATTAGTAGTTGATTGTTGTAACATTTTTGCAACTGCATAACTTGTAATTCTTAAATATTCTTAAAACTTTCCACACAACAGTTCAATCATGTTTAATAGTTCCTTGTAACTGACAGAAATATAAATAATTAGACTTATCTATTTCAGACTCGGCACAACAACAAAGCCAGTATTCATCAACCTAATTAGGAAGCCATTGGACAGGCTGGTATCATATTACTACTTTCTCAGGCATGGAGACAACTTCAGGCCACATTTAGTTCGTAAAAAACATGGTGATAAAATGGTATGTCATAAAGTATTCATCATAATAATTATAGTTATGTTTGTGGATTTTATGATAGGATTTAGGAATATGCTTTCAAAACTGTATAAAAAAGTATGGCCAGCTTCTTAAATATATAATTACACTGGCTTATTTTTAATGTCAGTCAGTACAATATCTATCAAAGAAAGTTAATATAAAAATGGATTTGTAATCAATGTAAACAATTACACCTCATAATAAAATATATTGTTACCATTCACAGACATTTGATGAGTGTGTTGAAAATAGCCAGCCAGACTGTGATGCTAACAACATGTGGTTGCAAGTACCTTTCTTCTGTGGACATTCTGCTCAGTGTTGGTATGTTATGTTGCCATATTTTTAACAAAAAACATTCTAGACAAATGTATACTTGAGTAAAACTTATATGAAGTACGAGGGGCAATAATTGTAAAGTAGTTTGCTGAACCATAGATTGTTAAGAAAATTTAAATGTCAGATTAGAGAATGCAGATAATGGGTAGTTATAAAAAAACTGCAATCTAATACATTCAAGGTGTGCAAAACAATCTGTGTATAACATATCAATAATGATAAAAGTGACACTTCTATATTTGTATTTTAGATATTACCTTCCTCTTTTGGTACATGTTTTGAGAATATATACTTTTGTGTGTTTGTCTTTAAAATGTTAATGTTGCATTTACATAATACTTGATAATTGACGCTGACCAATGTAGTTGATATACATACACTACCGTTCAAAAGTTTGGAATCAGTAAAGTTTTCGCCTACAGAAACAACATCCTGCAATAAATCA
>DWDW01000553.1:0-14266 GCA_018245635.1 Mimoniades versicolor eupheme | reverse complement strand
CAGACTCCGAGCCACTACTAGAAAATCTAAATTAGAAAATTTAGTAGTGCCCGATCCGGGAATCGAACCCAGGACCTGCCGTCTGGCAGTCGCACTTGCAACTAACACGACCAACGTTTATTATATCTATTATATGTATTTATTAGCCAGTCAATATCCTGTACCTTACGCCATACGTAACTGAGACTTGCAGTGCACCGCGTGGTCTACTTTTACAGATAATATTATTCCCCTCGCTGCGTAGGGCTGCATTCGATACGAAGGGACGTTTAGTTGATGTTTGTTGCGTAAATGTTATCAAGGCAATTCGATGTTATAAATTATGTCAGTATAAACGTTGCTCGAATCATTGCTTCTTTGATATCATTTGTACATAAATACGACAGTTAATTTAATGCACGGTGTTAATTTAATGTAGGTTTTCTATTTATTGCTAGAACCGTGGCATTTTCAATTTACAAAAGTTCTCACATATCAAAGTATACTTACTACTCTTAAAGGGCACGACAAAAGAAAAACAAGGAATACTTATACCTATTAAACTTTACGTATTTAGTTACATGAAGGACAAGATATATGATACATAAACATATTATTTACTATGAGTTTCTATCACTAGCTTTACATTTTATTAACCTTAACACTAAATTTAACTTAGGTCTCACGCAGTTGTGAATTGAAATCAAAAGTTGTTAAGATTATAATATGAAGTCGGGCCATCCGCTGTATGTTTGAACGCTGGAGAGAACATTGCTATCGTATGATTTCGCATATAGTGAAATACGTGCCGTTAAGCTTTGTCAAATGAATATGGCTCTGAAAGCTTCTAGCATACTCGTATAAGCAATATACTAAAATACGTATTGAGGTAAGAGACCCCTGAAAACGAAGGACTTATATGGTGTGAGGCCTTATTCTTATTTTATTCTATTGACTCCCCCGTTGGTGCATTAGTTAGTGAAACTGACTGTTCCGCCGGGGTCGTGGGTACGATTCCCATCCAGAATAAATATTTGTGTGATGAGCACAAGTATTTGTTCTGTGTCTGGGTGTGAAAAATAAAAAAAAACTATTTAAGTATATATTTATATGTATATAGGTAGTTTATCAGCCATATGGTTACCATACCACAAGCTCTCTTGACACTTACTTTGGGATAGGATGACCGTGTGTAGAGTTGTCCCGAGATATTATATTATTATTATTGCTATGGCTTGGTTGTATTATTGTTGACCAGATATTATACCCGCCACGGTTATTCGTTAAGAAGTTTTATTAGGCCACACCAGAACAAAAAACTTCTTGTTACGAAACAAATATTGCTTATTGGGAACCATTTTTTTAACTCTTTCCTTATTATTAATAATTTTATTGTCGATTTGTACAGTACAAACATGCGTGAAAACCTTTTTGCAACGACCCGTGAGCGTGACTCGTAACTAATGTTAGCGACCTATATCGGAAAGCGAATCGATTGACGATCATGCGCGGCTTATTAATTTGCTCTAGAAAATTACCTATACATAAAGCGGCTTACGCACTGTCCGTCCTCGCTATTCATGCATTAACTATTATATTCCAACTTTATTTTGCACTGTTTGTTCATACTCTTCGTCCCCGATGTAATGTATACGAGATTACTTTAATAGACATTAACCTTTTCAGTAAAATTCTTTTAATTTTTTCTACGTTGTTGATTACCAATCATGATACGAATTTGCTTATAGGTTGCTTATATGTTTATTGGAAATTTGCGTAATATTTATAATAGTTCCAAGGAAAAGAAAGAACAATCTAGAACTAGCGGTACACGTGAGTTGTAGCTTATGTTAGCGACCTACATACGTCTACTACACGAATCGATTGACGATAACTCGCGATTAATTAGCCACCGCTAGGAAATTGTCCGTTAAGCAGCTAACGCCCTGTCCGTACTCAATTTGAAATATTTCAAATAGTTTCATTAATTATAGATTACGCATAAACAATAAAAAACGTGTTTTTTATGATAGTCACTCACGCTGTCTTTAGAGTTTTGGCAATTGCTATGCGTAGGTCTTATAATGTTTTCCAATTTATCTTCGTGTTGACTATAATTACATAGTCTATTCAACATCATTACCGGTTAAAACTGGTTTAAGAATTGCTATATTATTATGTACATAATTTCGTGTGTTGGAACAGACAAATTTTTTAATTCACGTTATATCCGCAATGGTGCTGATCAATGCTAATCAGTCAAGTAATTGTCCAGTCTTAGATTATAAATAGTGACGCAATCTCTTCAAAGCTACAAATAAAACATTTTAATGGACATAATTTTGATGCGGAAAACTTAATGTGTCTTATATGGGGGTACCATTTAATCAAGTTTCTATAAAAATTGAACTAGATTGCATCGGAGGCATTCGTTTCATTCGCTCAGTATACACATCAACGCGCACACATACACACATTTTGCAATATTTTATATAATGAAATGTATTTTAGTGTAAACGGTTGAATTGTATTTATAGTTGCATTTTTTTGCTGCTTATCAATATTAAAAGTCTTAATCGAATTATTAATACTCACTGTACTACAGAATTACTCAGTGTACGGACAATCAGTAAGTCCCTTTAATGATTTTACACACCTTAAGTAGGTCGGTGGTCGGTTAAAATTATAAAACTTATGGAATTTATTGAAAGTACTTTTAATTAAATTGATGTCGTCAACAAGAAATCTCTAATATGAAAGTATTAAGCTTTTATAGCTGGTGCATTTGTCTTATTTGAAGACTAATGCACATACTTAAGGTTCCGTGAAGTGAAAGGCAAACATTTAGAAAACAAAATTACTAAATCAAATGTACTCATTGTAAAAATATACCCCCGGCACTGCCACACGTGTTTTCTTTGAATTTTCATTCTTCTCGGCCAAAAAAAGTTCAGTGCGCGTGGGAACGTACATTTTTTTTTGATTCCGTCAAAAAATTCGTAACTCGATATGTTCGTACATCACGGGAACAGGTAGGTACAGGGCGTTATTGTTATGGTTCTTCCGCACGCTCGGGCCCGTGATAAAAATATTACGAGCCGCCTTCATCGGGGGGTTAAGACGTCAGAATCGCTATAAAGAGAGGAAAAAAATGATACGCCATGTATAAAGTACTTGTTTTTTGATGCTGCGTATTTTTTTTTCTTTACGCGTAGATACCTATATAGACACATGAAGGATGTAGAAATGCCGTGTACACATAGCAGGTATATCTGTATGTATCGTACTTACATATCGTGCGTAATCATTTCTAGATGTCACATGGCTACTGTCAAGTATATTACAAATATACATTTTCAATTTTGACGAATATTTGTAAGAGTATTATGAAACTTATTACGTTTTCTTTGAATAACGAAAATCGATTTACATCATTAATGCGCCATATAAACTTAGATTTAATTTATATTTTTAATTAACACGATAATTAAAAATAATTTAAGACAGCTTATAAACACTTGGTACCCCTCCCCTCCCCGTAAGGACCTAACTTGACGATATAACAATAATAACGAATACGATGGCTACAATTGTTCATTTTCCATGGATATCAGCCAACATACTCGTATATACTAATCCGGAATTAAAATAAACGCATGAATAAAAATTTCATTGTTTAAATTGTACAGTGTTAACGGCTCCTAATAGCGTCATAACCCGCTACTGCTTGGGGCCTCAACGTCCCGCGGTGCAGTTCTTCCTATTTAAAACAGCTTTTCACACGGAGAATAGCTTGGTACCTACCTGTGTGCAGATTAAAATTTACTGTGAACTATAAACGTGTTTATGGTTCCGAAGCTCGCGTTGAACGGCGTTCGACCACCTGGTTTTCTTTTTCATGTAAATGAAGGCGTTATGTACCACCCTAGTTATGGACCGCTACATTCAATGCACGCGCTTGCAAAATAGTGTAAACAGTTAATAATATTAAATATATTGCGACTTCTCCATCCACAGCGACCTGATACCAAATTAGGAAGCTGAGACTGGTGACTGCCTCATTGGTCGTGTTGGTTGCAAGTGCAACTGTCGATCGGGAAGTCCTGGGTTTAATTCCCTGGTCAAACAGTATAAAATTTTTCTAATTTATATTTTCTAGTAGTGGCTCGGAGTCCGGATACGTGCCCGGTGTATGGCAATAGGCATACCACCTATTCCATAGCGAGACGTAAGCGTAACTGATGAAACGTGGGAATATACTACATTCCTCTGCCTACTTTTCGGGAATTACAGGCGTGATGTTACGAGACTGGTTTATGGAAACCAGACGGCTGATAAACAAAACAACTTTCAGAACAAAAACTTGTGCTCATCACACAGATATTTGTCCTGGATGAAAATCGAAGCATATCCCCTGGTTAGCATTCAGGTTAACCACTGCACCGGCAGATCTAAGGTAGGAAAAAACATGATATTTATATACTCCATTAATGCATATACGTTGGTTCTATAATTAATCTATGCAAAGAAAACTTTCAATGTATTAACCTCCACACTTGCAGCGCAACGTTCTGAACATTGTGGCAGTTATCTCTAAATATTAAGTTAATGTGAAACGCCGTATACACAAAAGGCTACTGAACAAATGGATAACCCGTGCGCGTATTATATTCACCATAATGGCATAATTTACCCTTCCCTCCGCACTTCTCCTCACCCGCCGTACCCCAGCGCGTTTTATTTTGAACAACTTTTCACTCGAGATAGCTTAATATGCTCTATTTCACTTAAATTTTATAACCCCAACACCTATGCACAGATTAAAATTCGCAACGAAACGTTGCCCACGTGTTTATATCAGTGACGATGGCGCGATTAACCCTCCGCCCGCCCATCGGGTGCCTAAACGACCGTTAGCATAGTTTTTGTTGCGCGGATAATTGCTGCGAAAACTAACAATTGTAGTCGAAATTTGAACTGAACAACGCTTTTAATTTCGTTCCAGTATCGCCAAATTCGTAAATGGAAAAATCGTATACGGCAGTATCTACATATGTATGTTTGTATGTAGGTATACCTACTTTTGAATGCCGATTCACATCGTTCGTACAAAGGAGACGAAACAAACGTATTTCGTATTGTCTATTGAAATTACATATACCAATGCTTTTAACTTGCCACACATGGCTTTATTAAACGTGATATAATCGTTTACATAAATATATGTTTTCGGATATACTGAATAAGGTCATACTGGCGGAGTCAAGTCTCCGCAGCTATGTATGAATGAAGAGGCCAGTAGAAGAAGCGCACCAAGTCTATAAGAATAGAGATGTTTGATACTCAGTGTTCTCTGTCTACCCCGTATATAATTACGTCATAAAATATCGTACCGCGAACCTAGAACACCGATAACGCAGCGTCGCACATAAATAATTTCAAACCTCAAATCGATTAAGCACAGTCAACCAAACAAAGCACAATTTAATTTTGTCTGAAAAGCATTGGGACCGAAAATTGGCAAACAATATTGTGACTTACAATAATAAATCATACGCTACGCCGTAATAATTTTATTTACTGCGTTATAATCGTTTACCGACGATTCTGTGAAAGCTTTCGAAGCTCATAAAATATAAATTAAATTACCGCAAACAATTTTTCCTTTGGTTAATAGTGACCGTACTATGACGTCACTTTCTTTGTAATTTATTCTGTACGTGTCAGTTAAAGTAAAAGACGTAAGTTGACTTTTATGTAACATTTCACAGTGTATTTTTGATCTGTAATTCTAACACGCATTCACAGTATGTTTTAATCGTTTCTGATCGAGTATTGTTAGAAATTCTACTATAGTTGCTTGATATTTAATAAATATAACATGACATATATTTACACCATGTATATAACAATAAGACCATATATAATAGATATCAATGATTACCTGAACAAATCAAATTCCAACCACTTAATTGATTATGTATACCTGATATAAATTAATTATATGACGTACGTTATCGACATTGCTCAAACAATACTTAGTATCAAACGTAAATTAACTTCCAATCCATATTACACATGCAAGAGTCTAAACAATTTGTCATACCTTTTAAAACGTTAGATGATTTTTCAACTTCTTTATTACACATTTTTGCCTCTTTTTATGCTCTTTATATAGTAATTCTCCATTCCTATAAGCTTTCTTTCTAAAGTATTATATTATTTATGAGTTGATGAGGAAATTGCTTCAACGCATATCACAACCTTGGCGATTGGCATGAAGTGCGAGCGCATTGAAAAAACACAATATATTGTTGATAGTAAATGACTGTGTGATGCCGTAGGAAATAGCTATTTTTCCATCCATAAGTACCATGATATTCATGGCAAAGTGCCAAAGTTGGATGAAATATTTAATATAAGATGGCCTATGTTTAAAGCATATAATGTATGTATATCTTACCACCCGTGATAAATGCATCTTGGTAGAGGTATTTGTTACCAGTAACAAAGTTAATTGGAAGTTGGATCAAACCATCAACAATTAATAATTAACTAATGCTTAATATTTATCCAATATCTGACTAAACTGAACAAAACCAAAACTGTTATATAACAAAGTACGGCAGTAATGCTTACTAACAGGCAGAAATAGAAACTAACAGCAGGTAAATTGTAAAGAAGATGAAGAAGGGCCTCGTATGGGTCCGTAAGTAATCGGGCCATCCCGTAAGAACATACGACCGTAAAGCCCGTACATATATACCTAATTAGGTAAAAGGAAGTTGAGAAAAAAAGAAGGTTACATCATGAGACTAATGGCCTTATCGTCCATTTCACCAGCACGCGTAGTTTTACCTTTTGTTTTACATTGTAAATAAAAATTCTATATGAGACGAGATAAAGGATTTTATCTTTCTGTTATTGTAAACAATGAAACTGAGACCGCAATGATTATGGTGATTTTCAACGGTTAAAAACAACTGAACAGCCCCGACTCGCGTACGAGTCCCAATAGCGCTATTGACCGGCTACTGCTGCTCGGGTCAGATCGGACATTGGTAACGTCTAATGAATTCATGGTTTTAGATGAGAATGTGTGTCCAGACATTGTACACAAAAAACAAGAGACAAATTTTTTCATTAATATAGAAAAAAAAATGTAACATCACGCCTGTCATCCCCGAAGAGGTCGGCAGATGAATGTAGAACATTCCCACGTTACATCAGTTAAGTTTACGTCCCACTATGGAATAGGTGGTGAGCCTATTGCCATACACGAAGCACATTCATTCATTAATATAGAATACGTTATAATCGATTTCCAATCACTCAACAATCTATCAGACTCTTGTCTCTATTGTTTAATTTTAACGAAACGTTTAAATTTTTGAGCAAAATTTTATGCTCGCTAAAATATTTGGATTGCAACAAACAACTGCAATTACTAACTAAAAGATGCCATTGTACTGTATCACTCGTATCTAATAGCGCTATTTAAAAGAATCGATTAACATCCTACAAGCACGCAGTTAACTCGGACAGCGAAATCAATGGTGCACTCACGTAAAGCTTTCAAAATTCTTCTGCAACAAAAATATCATTTTTGTTCCAAAACCAGAATCGTAATGATACCGTTTTTAAAAGTGAAACAAATACGGTTTTATCGCGCACTGGCCGCAATTGCGCTATTAGCCCGCCAGCGAGCTCCGGATACTGAAATCAATGACTCGTTTATATTAGCGGTTCCGATGCAGAATTATTTACCAATGGCATTCGGTGCAGGTTGAAATTCTATTCGGTACAGTGCTACTATGGCTTAGTTACTAGTCATAGTACAACCAGTATACAACTAAACGCAATTTATTAAAGTATCGATTTATTCAAGTAGACAAATTTCATATTCGAAACGTAATAAGTGGAAAAATAATCAACTTGCTACGGTAGTATGTTAGGAAAGTAAATACAGGTACATTAAATCAATAACGGAAATAGATGAAACATGTTACATAACGTGCAGGTGGGCTGGAATAACAAATACCACCGTTAATATTGATTTTGCACGTAAAACAGGGAATAAAAATTCATGAGAAGAAATAGTATTACTGGCCAATAATAGTCCGCCAGTCAGTAGAGGCGTGAAACCGAAAGAATCTAGTTACGTTTCAATTTCGAGATGAGATGGACGAGCTACTTCCAATTGGTCCGATGCTTTTGTTGGTTCTTTTTGCCCAAGAAGTGTGTTTTAGTTGAAGTGAGTTGAACATTTAGTCGTTCCTCTATTGCGACTCTTCACTTAGGAGAATATCGACATCACTACCTTGAACGTAAATGGACACTAGTTTTTATCGTAGGAGAGAGGTAACTTGTAACGTGTCTCAGAAATGTGTCTATATACATATTTACCATGAAATGATAGTCGCTTCATTATAATTTTATATTACCTATTATTATTTTTATATAAATGTTGGTTAACTAAAGTGAAGACCTAAATTAGTACTATGCTGACGTAACATGCATTCATTCACTTATATAGTTTCAATAATACATTCTCCCACTATTACATACACGAAAAGTTAGAATTGAATTAGTAAATACAGAACATACGATATGACAAAGTTCCGCTTGAAGCCCTCAAGCGAACTATCCGCGACCAGCTAAACTTTTTAATGCCGATGATCCACGTTGAGATAGATAGATGAGATGATGTGAGGGTTACCAGAGCTCTAACTTCGAAAAACTTAATACGCCGCTTGAAAGCAATCTAGAATACGATGCTTTATATTGTGTATAAAATTTTCATTTTGGTCCTTCGGGCCGGATCAAACGTGTACAATGGGAAACAGTACCTATAGCGTATTCTTTTGGAAACAGTTCGCATGTAATACACGAAGGCTGTGTTTTAAACGTAACTCGCATATCTGGCTCGAGGCCAATTTTTCATGTTTTTTAATATTCGCGATAGCGCGGTGCGGAAACAACAACATTTATTGGTGCGTCTCGGCGGCACAACTTGTTTATAAATAAACGCTCACGCAGCCGCTTGCGCTGGGCCACGAGGATAACAATTGCGCAAAATGAGCGATCATTTTTACGTAACGTTTCATCTCCTGTGCATCGTACTTGCTGCTTTTATGTTCATCTCTTGTGTGTATACGAATGTTGCATTTTGCATTGCTGCACGGGCTGTTGTTAGTTCTGAATGTGAATCGAGCAGAATACAATACATTACTGGAAGTACTCTCTTTTCATTATACTGAAGGTTATATTGTTTAAGCACATTCCTAATTTGTAATTTAAAGTAATGCTGTTAACCTCAAAAAGTTGATTATATTCAAGTATGACAATTAAATTTAATTTAATATACTCTTTTCATTCGCTCAGTTGATAAAATTAGTTATTATAACATTATCTCTGGAAATTAAAATACATTTCAGAAGTCCTATTAAAATAAATGAATATTATATATACTTAA
Source organism: Mimoniades versicolor eupheme (assembly GCA_018245635.1). Lineage (NCBI taxonomy): Eukaryota > Metazoa > Arthropoda > Insecta > Lepidoptera > Hesperiidae > Mimoniades > Mimoniades versicolor. The sequence goes on along the minus strand of DWDW01000553.1, from coordinate 4,812 downwards.
TCTCAAACATAATATAATCATCGGTACATTGTTTGCGCAGATCTCGCGATAGCGCCAGAACCAGCGATCGCTTATTAAGATATACCAAATTGCTCGTTAGTCTCACAAACGGCTTCCACTGGAAGCGAGGTTCTTGTGAAAGCTTGTAATGTTCCATAAGGGGTGGAACGTGAGGGCATTAGTAACTAAAATGTGTTGAAACCACGTTACATTACATAATCGGAATTTTTGTTCGTGAATAAAGTTGTCGTAAAATATCTCAGCAAACCTTTAACGTAATTCAACTTGTATACATGTTCACTTATTAACCTCCCTATTTCCATTAATCACATTAATCGTAAAAACTTAATATGGCCTTTACAGAAAACTTTGTCAGCCACTGTACTACGGATTTTTCTAATAATGTGTGCACTTCTGGTAATGTGCAAATATCATTCTTCTGGGAATATTATGTAGGTTTTACATGGCATTTTATTTATGTCCTCTAAGTGGTATGCAATAAAGTGTTCTTACGTCACGTCACTATGGATTAGGTAAATGGTGAATCTATTGCCATACACATGTACCCACTCCGAGCCACCACTAGAAAATCTATGTTAGAAAAATTCAGTAGTGCCCGACCCGGGAATTGAACCCAGGACCAACGAGCAATCATTGTTCTTGTATTTTATTGTTAGACAATACTTATAAGAGTACATAGGTATAACCTATGAAGCTATAATAGCTTCTGTCCGTAAATGAATTTAGTTTTTGCCGCCTCATTTATATAGGTTATCGTCTTTCAAAAAAAAGAACTTGTGTATAAATGGCCCATGTTTTATTCGGACCAGATAAATTTCCAGTATCAAATTTATGTGGAAAGTTTAGATGTAACTTCCCCAGTTAAGTGTCTCTGGTGACCCAACGTTGGCGCACGTCCTGTCAACAATACCTGAAGGTTAAGTAAAATTATCAACTTTACCTATTTGAGCACACCTTGTACTGAAGGTCGGAGAAGTTTTTAATTGAAAATATTTTGTACTGAAACTAAAGGATTAACCAGACGAGACGCAGTTAAACATAATTCGAAACAAAAAGATCTCATTGAAAATGTATGGTGGTATCCATTATTTGTAAATGTTATATTCTTACATGAAAAGTTTAATTAGCTGTTGTCAATGCGAAAAAGAATTTCGTCTGCAAACAAATAACTTCCAAAGAACAATTTGAAAGTTTCAAATATAATGATATAAGTTTGAAAGAAGCTTGGCACGGATCAGACGCTACATAATCAACGTGAAATGACGCAACGATCGTTTCATAGGTTAGGACATGTATAATTTACATAATCTGTGCTGCGTCACATGTATTCAAACGCCTCGTTATCTTCTTAAGCTGTTTCACATTATCTAAATTAATAAGCACTTATTAATCCACTTTATCATGACACAAAGTTCATCACAACCAAGTAATTACGTAAATTGAAATGTAATAATGGCAATTAATTACACATTTAGAATTTTGGAGCATTAACAATACTTTTTTACCAAATCAGCTTTGATCAATCTCATCAAGAAATCTCATCAGGAATATTTTATCATTCCACTGTTTGATACAGGCCCGCCCTTTCCTAGAATGGAAGAAGGCCAGGGCCATACATTGTGCAAAAACTTATTTTTAGTAAACCAAAAAGGAAATACCACAGCTTTACCAAGTCAAAAAATTTCAACATAAAGATAAGGAAATTAAATCCTTTAACCAACCAGAAGTAACCATAATGAATATAAGATCAGAACAACGTTAAAAAGAAATGGTTTGAAAGGTCCATCATCAGCTAACGAGTTGCATAAAAATGAACGATTAGATAATCAATTCATTTGAATGAAGAATAGATCAATTTGATTGTAAGTCTTCGATAGAATACATTGCGGGATGGAAATTTCCATAATTTCTGTTAAGAAGCTGTCTGACTTGTATAATGTAATCGATTATTCCAAAAGTGATGTCGTAAAACGAAGTTATTATATAAGCAAGGCTATATTTAACTTATATTTCGATTTAATAAGCATCTGGTTTTTTATTATGAAAACATTGTCAGGGTTATATTTAAAGGTTAAAACATAGGACGTCTATTATATAATTTACATCTTTGAAATTAGTAGCATTCTTATGAAAACATTCCGACATGTTGCATTATCCTCTATTGTACTTAATTCAATTAATTAATCTAAATTCAAAATATCATTAGAAACAAATTGATCGCCTGTAATTTACCCTTTCACAGTATGACATCACTCAGTTACACAACGCATCATGTAGGTACGAGTGGAATTGTGCCAAGTGTTATAAATGTTTGATTTCGTGCCACGAACAATTTGATTTCTGACAATTTTACTATCCCCCGGATCGAGGTTTATCCCGCTTTTGTGATGATTTTTTATCGTCGTATTTGTATTTGTAGTAATAACTTCCAGTGGATACATATTGTTTTTGACTTTTGCATTATTTTATGCATTGTATTCTATTTTATGTTATACTCGTACATTAAAGTGGTTAGGTTTTTTATATCAAAGACGTAACATTGGAAATGAAGAAAAATACATGCAATTAATTCTTTTTAATAATATGTCCATAGTTGTATAGGGAAAAAATTTTATTAATGCTATTTTGGCGCGAGAATACGTGAACTTGTAATAGCTGGTTGTGTGTCAATATTATACCATTCTCAACTGGGCACAGTTTCTTCATTATAAATAAATGTACGTGTAATTAAATGGGCAGTGCTAAGCCTACACGTGAGCTGGTATTTGCTGTACATTGTAACCTTATTGGTCAAAATTAGCAATCCCGACGGTTGCTACGTTTTCATTTCGCGACGGAATCGCAGATTCTCAGAGACCTCCTCAAGGGAATCTGACTCCATTTAGATTTCAACGATTCGCCTTTTTAAGGAAGGACTTTCATTGTGATTTAATAACAAAAGCTAATCTACTGTAAAGGTATTCCTTTTTTTCTTAATACTAACAAGGTACTAAATTTTTTTAATTTAGATTTTCTAGTAGTGGCTCGGAGTCTGGATATGTGCCAGGTGTACGGCATATATTCCATAATGGGACGTAAAACGTTACTGTTGAAATGTGGGAGTGTTCTACATTCCTCTGCCTACCTCTTCGGGGATTGCTAGCGTTATTTTACTAACACTGGATCGTCTGCTCTTGTGAATATTCACACTAAAAATAATATTTCGTTGTGAAATAATTTACGTAAAATCAATTTGCCGAAACAAATTAAATGTATAATCTTTCTATTCTAAATATTTGATAAAAATAATTTTACCTTTAGAACGTATTATAACGGAACTTTCCCGAAAATTCTTGTCCTATTTGTTCAGTTACAACTTATTTAAATTTACCTAAAGTTCAAACTAATATTAAAGCTAGCGAAGTCTTAAAGCGGCAATTGTGAACAATAGCCTTGACTAGGTTTAAACAGCTAATTGAATGAAGATACTCGGGAAACATTTAGAAATTAATAATCAAAAACGTGTTAATTACTCTTAATACTTAATTTATATGGCACTACCACATCTTTGAGGCCAGAATTAAGCTTGGTATCCACTCTGCCACATTTGATACAAATATCATTTAATTCATCATACCTATATCATTTATGTTACACTACAAATTAAACTCTTTCAAGATCACGGTCGTATCAGTTGACGTTCATTTATGTTCAATATATTTAAATAATCTACAGGGTTATTATATCACAGTAAATAAACTGTATTCATGAAGGAGTCCAATGTTCAATTTTGTATTCAATGTTCTCAAGAGTCAACAAGGTTTACATGCCCTCCATTTCCAATCATGCCCATGGACAACACGCTGTAAATTTCATTTGTTTTTTCATATCATGTGTATGATATAGGTACATATATTATATTTATATTATTATTAATGTACATTATTATTAGTATTATTATTACGTCAGGTCCGTTACAGTGTAGACAGAGACAACTAAGTGGAAAATATCTTTGCTCTTACGGATATAATGTGTTGTTAACGAAACATTACGCACAAATCTCTCCGAAGAGGTAGGCAGAGAAGTGTAGTACCTAAACCCCAAGGAGGGTACTATTAAATACGTTAATGAATCTGAATAAAATAATTTATGATATCCAATACATATACTCGTATGAAAATGAGTTAAAGAGCTTAATCAAAATACATTAAGAAATTTAATAAATGCAACAGAGTAGAAAAATAACACACTATCATTATATGACTGCCGCGTCGGTCGTGTTTACTGCATATTCGATCGAGAGGTCCTGGGTTAAAATCCCGGGTTGAGCACAGTTGGACTTTTCTAATTTAGATTTTCTAGTTGTAGCTTGATGTATGACAATAGGTTTACCTATTCCATAGTTGGACGTAAACGTCACTGGTGAAACGTGGGAGTGTACTACACTCCTCTGACTACCTCTTTGGGGATTACAGGCGTGATGTTATGTTGTTATCAAAATAAAGCTTGCGAGTATATGTTAATTTCTGAGCATTTACGAAAAATATGTACACCAGCCTATAAGAGTGTTTATTGAGGCTTCCGTTCATTGATCTTGAAATTTTGGTAGAGGGTTAATGTTCTCAAGGGTCGTTAAGTTTTCATGTGTTCGAATTTTCCACCCCCAGAGGACCACAAGTTTCCGACAGGGTTTTAATGATCCATTTATTCTACTTACTATATTTTATCAATTAGTACGTAACTTCACGCCTATAATCCCCGAAGAGGTAGGCAGAGGAATGCAGAACACTCCCACGTTTCACCGGTTACGTT
>DWDW01000552.1:0-14231 GCA_018245635.1 Mimoniades versicolor eupheme | reverse complement strand
GTTACAATTAGTCTTACCTACTTTCTTAAAGGATTAGTTGTCTATGAATAACAATTTTTTATCTCTGTACAAGTGACAGCTGATAAACAATTTAAAAATGGAGCCTTTTAATAGTTGCACGATTTGAGGTAATGGTTTGTCGTCAGATTATCCGAATTAATGACAGGAGTTTGAAACAATCAGAGATATTGACAAATTCGAGCCATTAATGGGAGGCGCTAAGCGGTTCGGTCGATTGTTTTCGTATCAACAATATTGTCAGTCGATTTGACAATTTAAATGGCGCGTTTATGCTTTCCCGCCATAATGGATGACTCATGATTACGTTTTTTTTTCAATCGTTTATGCTTATAGACAAAATCCTGCTATGAAAACATGTTTTTTATCTCTTAGATACCTTCATTCAGAAATTCTTCTTTTTTAAGCTTACCTGAAAGAAAAGAAAATCTTTTATTAATAAAACAAATAGTCATCTTCTCTCATGTGTTCAAATTGTATATACGTAATAAAATATCAAAGCTTTTCCAATGACGTCATTACTAACGGCCATGTTTAAGCACTGCAAGGAGGTTTAACCATCTGGAAAGAGGAGGCAGGGGCCGGTGGGTATAGCATACAATCGACATAGATAAATTAAGCAGTCTGTTTGTGTACTTAAAGGTATTACAACACAGTCAGTGCTTTATTTAATGGTGTTAATTATGAGAATGACTGATGTTGCGTTTAGTGGGTTCGTGGTAATTAGAAAATAACAACAACATCATGTTATAATAATATGGCTTAATAATAAGAAAATAAATACGAGCAGCAATAAATTGTTATTTGATTACAGTCCTAATATTTCAATTCCAATTTGTATGCTGGGAATCCAGTAATTTGGTTAAGACGTACCCCGAAGCGATTGCAGCTTATTGAATAAAACCATCCGATTTGATTCAAAACTGAGCAGAACAAACGTCTGCCAGAGACATTATCGTTCAGAACAATTCGCAAAGTTTCTTTTACGACGTAGTGCTTTTGACAAGCATTCAATGAGTTACTCGTGGTTTAGTGCAAATTAAAAACACGTTCCTCCGCGTATATACATATTTTGTGTATGTCCCAAGTTAACTGAAATAGATAATAAATATCGATTATTATTTCATACCTATCATTCGTTACACTTGTCTATGTGACGATGTAATAAACGAGCCGAGCTTATTTTCGCTGTACGAGTGTGTGAAGGCGTGTTTTTGTTTCAGCACAAGATACGCGCCTCGAATGAGAAGCAATTACTAACGAGTCTCCGGTATCAAGGGTGAACACGACACATACAAATGTTGAAGAGTTTGCGCACATTGTTATAATAAATATAATTACGAACGTGTAGGTAATGGGCGATGTGGCTGGTTGCTTTGTTGAATAAAAAAAAACATTTTCTTATAATTTTATATAGCTACCTAAATTTACAATTGTATGTTCGAAATAACAAGATCTTATATTATTAAAATCGAGCAACATACCTTCAGGCGAGTTATGATTGCTCATTTCTAAAACGTCTCATATAAAATTCATATTTTACTTTTATTTAATCAATTTGAAACGTAATATGTAAGGTACGAAGCAAAATTATACTCCAACCACTCAATAAAGACGACGTTCGAGAGCTCGAAAGCTGACATGTCGCTTCTTCATGTGAAGGGTCTCCAATAAGGGTTCGGAAGAAATTTATAAGTAGGCTCTGGCGCAACTGAATTAATTGTATTATTGTACCGACACGCCGGATGAGGGATCGCGGAAGAATTATCAATTAGAGAAAGAAAATCGAGGGTGGTGGCAGGGTTGATGGTTTGTGTTTGTGTTTGTGTATGTTTAATGTACGTTTGTTAATGTGTTGTAATTTGAATGTGTGGTCTTTGATGGCTGGAGTTAACATTATTTTACTTTTGAGTTGGAGTAATTTAGAATTAGTGAGAATTACTACTGGAAGGTATCAGTTGGTAAAATATCAGAAGTATAATCTTTTTCGTCTATTATCATCATCATCGGCTTATATTAAATCAAAATCATATATTATATTAGATATATACTTAATGTCGTAGAAGAAAGTGAGAGTTATTGAATATCAGCCTATACAGTTGTTATATATTATTATAATAAATTAATACCACCTCATATAAATCATTAAGTTGGCTCTTCGATAGTGATAAGAGTAATCCAAAATACTCTCTGTTATGGCCTATTTACTTATTAATTACTAAGTTAATTTTTATTTACTGTCTGCCTACCCCGTGAGGAACCTGGAGTGAATATATGTATGTAAGTTTACACACTCTAATTTGGCCTTCAGTAGAATTTACGATAAAAATTAAAAAGAAAACAAATGAGCAAAAGAAAAGTAATCGTCGCTGATAACAAAACGGTGCACCGCAGCGCCGCCGCGAAACAAAACAAAGCAGATATAAAACGTATTAAAATTAAAAATAAAAACAGAAAGCATTTGGCGGTAAATCGTAAATCAGGCGTCCCTGCAGACGGGGTGGGGGTGTTTCGATTTTCCGCAACATTCGTCTTAGCCGGCTCGTCTTGTTTTCTCTTTAATTGTGTATCGGTTCGCCCCAACCTCCTCTCCTTATTGGTAAGAAGTACGCAACACTGAGATTTTGTTTCGTACAATTGAGGATTACGTGCGTGGTCGGTGCTCGTAGACGTACCGAGAGACGGGGGACCGAGTTGTGTTCTCCATTTAACGCTTGAGTATTGTATATACGCTAAATAATGAAAATAGCACGTGTTGTACACACGTTGCGAGTTTTAGTCAATTGAATTGTCATAGCTCATTTTTTTTGTGTATAACATTTTTATGTAAGTAAAGTAAAAGAACTATAGAACGTAGCAATACATAATGCACATTTAGGTATCTTCATTATACATATATTGAATAGGACGTTAACTATCTTAAGGATTAGGCAAAGATATCTTCGCATCCGAGGATTTCTGGAGATTATGCTTTAGACTGTCACGCTCTAACGGAAAGACGCAATGTCCATTTAGGACCCGTGTTTAAAAAATAAAAATATGATATTTCTTTTGTAAATCATCAGTACTTACGCTAATTTAGCTTTGAATGAAACAATATTTTTATTATTATGACATCATCACATTGAGTCCCTTATGGAATAGGCAAAGAGCTCCGAGTGTCAAATGGATGGCCAGGATGGGAGGGTTAAGGCCATAGTCTGAGCCACTTCTTTTAAATTCATCAAAAACACAACTGTCCCCGGATTTGAACCTAGGACTTCTCGATCAGCAGTCGCGCTTGCAACCATTACACAATTGAGAGGGGTCAGCGTTAGCTGTATATATATTAGTATTATATTGTACATATCATTATTAAATGTATTAATATATTCTCCTCATCACCTTGAATATAATTTGTTTTCGTATATTTACTAGATACCGCGTCTCGAATCTTATTTCATAATTGTTTATATTACAACAAAACTACTTAGTACTTTCGGTGTATCTTATTAAAAATTAGTAGTAGTGGGTACCTACCCAGTAGTAGTATTAGTAGGTAGTAGTAGTAGGAAGTAGTAGTAGTAGGTAGTAGTAGGTAGTAGTAGTAGCAGGTAGTAGTAGGTTTTGTCCGTCCGTATATTTAAATAGTCATTCCATTGACAGGCAGCTTGCATTCCGAAGAGCAATCTGCGGTGTAAGACCATTAAATACAGCTTAAAAATTTTGAACAGTTAATTTGTTCTGTGAATTTAAAACAAAACGAATTTAACCCCCGCCCCGATACCAAAAACAAAGTAGCCACTACAAAAGAAAATCTTCTTTTTTGTCCGCTACAATCTCATCTCTCGATTTGCACTCGGTACATGTAAAAACGATCCTAATTCCCTGTCAACGAAGGGTGCGAATCGCAAATTGGCACCGCGGCCGGGAATAATTAATTTGCCACTTGTTTTTTGGTGGCAAAGCCTCAGGTGGCGAAAGTCTTAAATAAATAATCGAAGGTATTAAGTCCCCTCTCAATTATCGGAGGACCCGATACCTTTGTTCGCGACTAACGTTTTGTTTGGCCAGCGACGAAGTTCGCAACAAATGTTTGAACAATGTCTGTTTGTATGCAACTTAATGTTATTGGTAACGCAGGTAAGGGTTCAATATAACTATATCTTACTACATATATAGTGTATTAATTGGTTTTAGCACTTATAACTATTAATAACCGTATAATGCGAAATTAAAACAATTAATTTTCCCACGACACAAGCAGTTCTATACAAGCCAATATACCAATAAGGTACACTTTTCGCGTTCAACAGGTGAATAAAAACTGTTGTTGATGTAAATTGCTTGCAGCGGAATCGAACCCATTATCCACGGCGGGGCGTGACTGTCGTCGGCGACTAGCGCAAGAGCCGACAGAAATGATTGTAAATTGACTAACACTTGCTTGGTGGTTTCTTTTTAAGCTGCAAACGAGCGTGGAGTTTGCTCGGTCATAAGCGACTGTGGCCCATGAAATTTTATTCGACGTAGTTAATTAATTGCACATTTTTAAATTAAAGTCATGAGTATTTAACTTTAAAAACTTATGGTATTATTATACTATCAGCAATTTTAATGCAGGATCAACTTGTGATCATGTTTGGCTAAAGTTGTTTTCTAATACAAAGCAAGAACTTATCCAATTTATCAAGATTTAATGGATCAAACAAATAACATGTGTGGTAGATGTCAAGAATACAACATGTTACTGACATTATATTACTCACATAGTTCCAATGTTGAATACTTTTCTTATTTCATAAACGTAGATTTCATTCATTCGTTTTAGAAGTGATAAACTTGTAATATAATACTTATAAAATTGCCCTAATTTATTCAGCATTATTATAAAACAGTTCGAAACAACTAAAACAATATTGTATTGTATTTATTCATTAACCACCGAACTACGGAACCGAACCCAAAAACAAAACATTACCATGCCGCCCGTTTTGCGACATTACCCAATTTACCTAATGTTCCTCCCGCGTTCGCTGCACGAAAACCAACTCAAACACCAATCGATAGAATTGATATTCAATTAAATTGAATCTCCACTAGTACTGCAACAACGAAACGTCGTAACTCACTACATACTCCAAGGCGATTTCAACTTCAGTCACGAGTTGATAGAGCTTAATTTTGATTTAACAAACAGTAATGTAACAAACAGTTGTACATTGTAGTTCCTTTGGGATATAGTAGGTATCAATCTAATGCTTTGTCGTTAAATTAATGCCACAATTTATGACAACTGGAATTAACTGAACACTATATAGATCTCTTAACTTTAATAGATTGATGGACGTCATACATTTCGGATGGAATTGATGTACATAGTTTCTGATCGATGTTGTTATGGTATCATAAAATACATAATTAATAAACTCTACCGGAAGTCGTTTAGCAACTCCCAAAGAACTCGAGCCTTATCTGATTATTGTATTCATCAATAACCCTTCAATTGAGACGTCCAATTTCTTAGTACTTCGAATGGCAACATCAATGCTTAATTATATACATAAGTTCACTGGGTAACAATATTTATATTAACGGTTCTTAAGGCCCTTATGGAGAATTTTTATTATTAATGCACTTTTAATACAAATGTAGTGATTCACGTTATTTGGGCAAGTATTTTTTTTTATGATAATTAGTTAACAGTAAAAACACCCACAAAATTGGGTCAAAAACAGTACTAGGTATAATAAATATTACTATACGACAACTTAGGTACATACGGTCTAATTTAACACTAGTTCGCGAGTGCTAAGAACTTAGTCGACAGACCATACTTCCAGTTCATATACGACTACAAACACAGTTCTTCTGTCTTTCATGTACGCTTAATATTGTTTAATTCGTGTCATATTTCTTCACAAATAAAATAATCACAATTATCAATGTCACTAACCTCGAATTCGTCGATCGCTTCGGCGAAAAATGCCAATTTTAGTTGTATGTATTTTGGTTTTTATCTCCGAACGGATGCTGCCTGGGTGCTGGCTTAGATACGAGTATGAGGTACAACAATTCGTACGAGCGTGTTGTGTAATCGTGTTTATCATATGCTGTCACAGCGAGTATGTATTACGCACGCTAAATAAGCTAATATCGATCGCTCAGTATATAACGCTTCTCAAAGTTTTTCAATTAATTGTATTAATAATTGATTAATGTTCATGTAATTTCTTAATAACAAATAAGTACTTTTTATTTTCATTATAATTATTAGTGAATTATTTTATAATGAAAATTGTTTTTAAGTTAACGCTTTGTGCCTGGAGGATTAGAATAGAGCAATAGAAAATAAACGTAACATCACGTCTGTAATCCCCTAAGAGGTAGGCAGAGGAATGTAGAACACTCTCACGTTTCACCAGTTACGTTTACGTCCCACTATGGAATAGGCGGTGAGCCTATTATCATACCACGCGTAATACCAGACTCCGAGCCACAATTAGAAAATGTAATTTAATAGAATTCGATAGTGTTCGACCCGGGAATTGCACTCGGGACCTCCCGATCAGCAGTCGCACTTGCAACCAACGCGACCAACGAGGCAGTCAATCGAGGCAGCAATTGAAAATACTCCCTTCAACACGTTTACACGAAGTGCTTGCAACGTTGATATGGTTTTACACATTTCGCAGCCTTCATTAATAATAACAAATATTAAACACTAAAGATGATGTTTGAAAATAATCAACTTTGTGAATACGCGAACTGGCGTGGTGTTCGATTGATAAAAAAAATTGATATTTTGTACAAGAACATTTAAATTTGACCTCTGGGCGATAAGACGGCCGTTGACTTGTTCGCGGTATCGATCTCTCGCTATGGATTACACGTGCCAATTGCGTCCAGAGCGAGAAAAGTAAATATACATTACTTTACAAACACACGTGACAATTGTTTTATCCATCATTTAGTGGCACGCCTCATTTCCTACGCGCGGTGTTTGGATGTAATGCCAGGTGGGGACAGAAGGAATATATAGAATTATACGACACGTTCCTCCAGTGTAGGTTGCTGGCACAATGGTTTATTTGTACAAAGAGGTCTTAATATATTTTCAGTTTATGATTTTGAAGTTAGGTATATTGTATCTCACTAGAACATTGTAGGTATATGCGCTTTTGCATCGTTTGATTGTGAATTATTATTTATTTATTAACATTGATACAAAAATACATTTCATTGTACAATGTAGCAAAAGTTTCAGTTATTTAGAACCATGGGGAATCTTTATCGATTCATCTAACCTTGCACTGCGAATTGCATAACGTCTACGACAGATTTCAAATTAAAAGATCCCGAATATAAAAGTAAATACCAAGTTATTTCTTATCATCATTATCAACTTGTCTCACTACACTGTTTGACACAGGTCTTTCGTGATTCTCACCGCAGCCTGGCCTCGCCCAGCTTCAGCTTACTTACAGCGTCACCCATCCACTTCATCAATGACTATAAATACAAGATGCTATTTATGCTAGTAACACAGAAACGATTTAACCGCTTTGACAGAGCTATATCTGAAGGATTACAGCAAATGATAACCTAAGCTGTTGCACAGACGATGCTGATTAATGCTGTCACGCTTTGAATACTGGAGATAATATTGTTATTATAGTACATGTCGCAATTTGGGACCAACTATATTCATAAACTTAGGTAGTTCTCTTTGCGCACTCTGGTTTGTAAGTAAAAGTGCATAATCGATTAAAGTTGGGAAAATCTGTTTATTGTAAGGCATATAAAGACTCTCATGATTGGTAAATTTCGTGGATCAAATCCATAAACGTGTTTGTTTTGATAAGAAACTCATTTTCATTAGTGGAGAAATAAGGGTGCGGTTGCTACGTTTTGATATAGTTTAAGAGGAGCAATAACACAATACGAATAAAACCAGGTTGCACTCGTCAGTATCGGCGTGAAGCTATCATTACAATAACAAAGGGCTGAATATTAAAATACGTTTGTTTCCGTGTCAAAAAATTAATATTAACGATATCTTCAACAATGAAGTGGAGGCCAAAAAAAAGGGAATAATTTATGCGAGACATTTCTTTTGACGCCTTTGTTTCGTGCGGATATTCAATTTAATTGAATTATTTCAGTGGCGTATCGTTGGATGGGCGGTTTTTTTTTGTTTCGCTGCTAGTGATCTATGCAAATAAATTGAGGATATTTGTTGGGGTAGCTTTGGGATGTTTCATATGTGCATATATTTCAGTATCGAGTAGAAAGGCAAATTAACGAGAAACCGGTGTAGTTGTCTCAGTTCTGACTGATCTTGGAAGTTAAATATTCAAGTTTCCCAATCAGACCGTTAAATACGTCATAACGAACCCTTGCTTAACAGTCAGATGAAGCGACTGGAAAGTGAGGAGAACATTTTCTGTAGTTAAGTAAAATCCATATTAAGGCACAGCAAATAACTACGAAGCCGTGTAAATACTAAGTGTGAGAACTGGCCAACGTTGTTGTTTCTTTTTCCTTCGCGGCGAACGCAATTACCGATTAACGATTGCGACGGGCTGTCGATCAAAACAGTCTTCGACCGACCGTGTACAATCTGTGAACTTAAAAAGAAATAGATTATCTGTCAAATGTCAAAGAGGAATGCCGCGTATCCTCAATTGAGGGAATCGTTTCGCTAACTTATTTATAATACTGAAACAATCATAGGGCAGATAAATCAGTCGGCCATGTTTTTAATAAACAGCTAACAAAGTAATAAATAGCGTTTTGTCCTATTGCCATTCATCCCTATTGGAGTAGCGTGGAAGTGTATTCCCCAGTTCGACTTAATGCGTTTCAAACAGCGTTTACATATATGTGCATTAACTATATTAATGACACATTTTTTATAACATCATTAATATTCATAGGTAGCAAGAACTGTATTTCATCAGATGTTGTGATTTGCTAGTGGATAGAACAAATGTAACGTTCAATATTCTATATTTTGCAAAAAAATATATAAATTGGTTATCACTTACAATGTTAAATCAATATTCATAAGCATAGAAAAACCAAAGCGTATCTTGTAGGTAAGCCCTTATGAATGTCTGCGTTCGGGTTGAAAAAAATGGGACATCGCAACTATATTCGCTATTAAAAATCCTGTATCAATAGATCTACTCCGATTAGAGGCAGCTGGTCAACGTGACCATTGGTACCAATGGGTGGCGTACGACCAATACAACCACACTAGTCCGACAATGTAACCGAATGTCTTCATGCAATTCACATCATTACCACCTTGTCATAAGATGCAGAGTTGCGGTAACATCTCCCATGCCCAATCGGTCACTTGTGTTGTAGCCTGTCAAATTCGATTGAATGGTATTTTATTAAGAACCGGTTAGAACCAGTTCGGACCCCACGACACGTGGTCAAATCTTTTGTCATTCAAAGCATTAGAGTTATCGTTTGTTTTGTCCCGCCGTGTATTATGTTTTTTTATACATTTGTATGATTTATTTAGTTCGGCAGCTGAGGGAGCAAAATCAGAAGTTTTATTGGAACCTGGATAAGTTTAAATTACATTATCACAACCATTCAAAACCCATTGATTTTGGATCCAATGGTAGCAATAAAACGTCCACGTGCCCTGACATATCTACATACATATGATTTTGATTGTACATATTTTTTTTGGATTGATTGTAAGTAAATTTTTGAATTTAAAATAATTTTTAATATTGACTTTCTCGTTGGTCGTGTTGGTTGCAAGCGCAACTGCCGTTCGGGAGGTCCTGGGTTGAAATTGCGAGTCGGGCATATCTAGATTTTTCTAATGTAAATTTTCAATTAATGGCTCGGAGTCAGGGAATGTGCCCGGTTTAAGGCAATAGGCTTACCACCTTTTCCATAGAGGGATGTAAACGTAACTGGTGAAATGTGTGAGGAAAACTCTGCCTACCTCTATTGGGATCACAGGCGTGATATTACGTATTTTTAATATTATACCATATTATTCAAAAACATAGAAATTGTGAGAATTCATTTAAACTATAATAATTACTTGTAAGAAAAGCATAATTGGTGATACGAATTCACATTAGAACCATAACGTGTCAACGGATATGACTGTTGGAAATTTTGCAACCCCCGTCCACCCCCGGCCGCCCCCGACCGGCACTCCCCATGAATCAGTAATGAGTGAATTAACGCAATCTATTGTTTAGAAATCATGTTTTTTTATATCGGAATATTAATAATCGTAGCCATTGTCTCGGGTTTTGGGGAACGATGAAAAATGTTCTGTTCAGAAGTAAAGTAGGGAGCACGGAGTTGATTTGATTGATTTTAGCATTAATTTCAATGAAAACAATGGCCGAGGATGTTTTGGACGTCGCCAAATTGCGTTTGAGGAAGTTCCAGGTGGGGTGGGAGAGAAAATAAGAAAATTTGGAAAAGTTGCTTCATTTTGGTTGTGTTTTTACGAACAACCTATAGAAATGACCCGCCTTGACGTCTTGTAGTTGTTTCATCTAGTCAACAATTCTTAGTTATCATAATTATTTTAAAAATATAAGAGAAATAACATTAGTTGTTTTTTCAATATGTTGTTAACAATAAAGTTGTATTCGCAGCTCCCGATCGATCAGATAATAAGACTGAACCAAAAGCGATAATTTAAGATAATACACACAATTACGAAGCAGAAACCAATTAAACAGTAGCTATTATGCGGCGTGCGGTGTTCACGAAATTCGTCAATTACTCAGAATTCCGAATTCGTCCGATCACACAATACCCCTCTTAATGGATACATACAAACAGATAGGGCCTTGTACCGATAATATGTCACAAATCATCTTCTATACTACACAAAGTTTATAATGAATTGACATATTCTGTACACGTGTTGCGCGCTCTGTACTAACACGCGACGACATGTGTCACATGCATGATTTAGGGCCAATTCAAATCCAACCTTATCACCGTTAACTTCTAGTTTAATTTCATTCGCAAGTAAAATCGCCTTAGTTTGATCGGTTCCAATCGAATGTGGATCTTATTGGTTCCCGTTGTGAATTGATTCTAGTAAGGACGCTGGATCTGTAAGTTCCATTATCGTGTGAAACACCAATTCTAATAAGAGGTGTAATACGCAAAGTGGCTGTTATTAGGATCGATGTTAATGCATCGTCTGTTTAGGCTTCGATACCTGGAAGGTGGTATTTACTGTTAAGGTAGATTAGCTGATCACATTAATTTACATTAAATTCCTGACGATGTGAACATTTAATCTTAATATGCAAATAACATTTTATTAATATACTAATATTAGCTTTAACCTGCTCAGATAAAGTATTAACAGCTGTTTATAAATGTAGACAATC
Organism: Mimoniades versicolor eupheme; assembly: GCA_018245635.1. Taxonomy (NCBI): domain Eukaryota; kingdom Metazoa; phylum Arthropoda; class Insecta; order Lepidoptera; family Hesperiidae; genus Mimoniades; species Mimoniades versicolor. The sequence continues at coordinate 2,832 of DWDW01000552.1, read as the reverse complement.
CCGTTTGAATAAATAAGGAACTATAGAGAGGGTTGGCTGATTAAAATTAGAGTCATAGTCGTCGCTGAGAACGGATCCCATAGTTAAGAAAGATATTGATAGTTGTCCCGATATTTCCAAGACAAAACGTGATCGAATTATCATGTTTGATGAGCTAATGTTTTATTTATAGATCCGTAATTAGCTCGACGTGTACGTGAATCAGACCATCGATATTAATTTGCCATTACAATAACTCCTCAGAGTGGCGGCTGTAGGCGGTGAGGCAGATAATTGAAAGTCAATACATTTGTGTTTATGATCACTTATGTTTATTTATGCAAGCGTACAAATAGATGAAAAAAATACAGAAAATCAGCATAGCAACGTACTTGGCAATTGATTATTAATTTTTATATTCACATTTGAAATTCAAAAGCAAATTAACATTTAGTAAGTGATTGTTACATGGTAATCATAAGGAGTTTGTATAGGCTGTAAGTATGATTAAGACAACGTATAATCAAATAATAGACAATAGGAAAAACTGATTAATTAGCACTAAGTGACAAGAATGAAGGACGTATTAGATAAACATTCGTGGTTTGTAACGGGCTTAAACCGCAAGCCCTTTCCCTGTGTGTCATTTCAGATAAAACTCTGAACACTGATCAGAGTGACTTTGAAAATGAATGTGGTGAAAAAAGAAAAAGAAAGATAATAATCATTGAAACGAGATTATATCTGAATGGTAGAATAAAATATGCTAATTAAACATTACATAACGTTAGAGTATGATCAAAGCAAGTGCATTGTCAATATCTGACACGTGAAATAAATATTATTCAACATATGAGAACGTGAAAAGTGATGAAAAGACGTTGACGGATCCACTAGAGAATTATTTGGCTCAAATGTGAACAGTTTAGTTAAAAGATCCAACTTTATTTCGTGACAAATTAGGTTTGAAATCATTGCGACAATTCAAAGTATCGTACGTTTCATATTGAAACCCAATATTAACGCACCTCTTCAATACGACATTTCAAAGACTGTCCCAAAATATAGTAGAAACAGATGCGTGTTATTTTATTAAACTTGAAATATTCTGGAAGCGCCACAAAGAGGCGACGCTCACAAAAAGACGTTTGTGATATCGCTTCCAAGTTTATTTCAGAAAGAGACGACATTATTCAGGCGATCGAGAGCGAAAGAGGCAGCGGATATTGTTTACAAAGATATCAAACGGCAATTTACGTTGTTTCAACACGGTGTGTCATTCCTTCAGATTTTTCAGACTGACTCAGTTATGTAAAGCCCTGACTAAGAACGTGAGTAAAGGTGCAATATGATATCATTACAATACTTTAATCGGCCTCGTGCCTTTGTCGAAATTGTTATCAACTCGTCAGCGTTATCTTTTGATTTATGGGCCCCACACATCAAAGTTCAAAGAATAAGCGATTGCGCTAATCAAACAACATGCCAATTTCGTTCTTATAATTATAACAATCTTGTCTATAATGGTGTGCGATTTTGTGTCACATTCCTACACAATGCGTTGCCCCGTGTACCTCGTTTACTTAATAATGCTAGTGACGTCAGTTGTAAAACCGAAAATTGCTGTGTACGAGAAACAAAAGTTCGAAAATAAGCAAGTCTTTGATGATAAATAATTTATTGCTTCACTAAAACCTGCATAAGAAAGAAATGTTGATAAACTTCGAACATTAAATATGTAACTGTTGACGATCGTAAAAGATGGAAGCCAGACGTAGTACATACATAAATATCACTTCGTAGGAAGTATAACTTTTATTAGTGCGCGCGTCGTACTTGCGTTCAGCAAATTACAAAAAAAAACGAAGAATTTCCACAGTCGATTTGCACGGTGGCATGTTTGTTTGATGTTTGTTTGTTATCTGTTGTAGTGGGACGTTCGGCTCGACTGATCGCCTCGATTTTTCATACGCTCCGCATTACACTGGAGCGTGTCGTGGCCGCGGACGATTTTGATATTATCAGCATCCCGTGCGCGAGCGTCAGTGGCGCGACCCGTTAATAGATTCAACAGGTGCACCGCGGGGTGGTCTAATCGGCCGAAAATTTTTTTCATGTTTACATTTCACGAATTTATCGCACACGTTGACGTCTCGAGGCGCATGTTTGATTCATGCCCCCGCTCTGTCGCTTTTTAATACTGATTTACAATAAAAACAGAACTGTTTCACCGGCGATTGATGTGAGTTATGATTAATGTCGAGCCTTTGATGTCGGCTGCTATGAATCTATCGAGTTGGCTTCAGAATATCGACGCTCGGCGTGTATAAATAAACTGTGCATGTGCCATCGCCGTCTTCGTTTTACTTAATTATGAGGTTATTAAAGCGTTGCCGACTGTCTAACAAACTTCATTGGATGTTACGTTTATCGTCGCAAACGAGGTTTTGATAACAGCATGCCAATTTGTTTACGGGTTGGTTGTTGTTATAATTTTTATGTGATATAAAAAGCTGTGTATCGTAAAGTGTAATGTAAAAATATATTTTGTAATAGGATTTATACATATAACATATTCAGTATAATGTATATATTCGTAACAACAACATAATAATTGTGTATTTATTTTATATTTATTATCTCATGACACTAATTGTAAGCTATGTAGCGGAAGCGCTAAGTAGCATTTCGATACATAAAAAAAGTATCGACATCTCGGCGACAATGCCGAGTACATTGTCGCCTGGTGCAGGATTATAATTATGATCGTCAGTTCGACCGCCGTTAAATATAGACTAATCAGCATCGAGTACAAAGAATCACATCGCTTTCATCATCGACAAGATCGGAAAG
>DWDW01000551.1:0-14291 GCA_018245635.1 Mimoniades versicolor eupheme | reverse complement strand
GTCAATTTTGATTATTTTTCTTTTGTACGAATAACTAATGAATATTAATTTCGTTAGGTATATTATCCCTACTAATACATACTATAGATGAGAATGTAATTTTGTTTGTTACGATTTCACGCGAAAATTACTTAACCGATCATCATGAAATATTATACATATACATATATTTTACATATATTTTCGAGTTATTAGAAGTAACATGGATACTTTTTAAGAATAAAAAAAAATATTTTTTACAAAAGATGAAAAAATTATTTGTCAAAAAATCTCAAAATCTAGCTTCTTCAACGCCATCTACTATTCCAGTAATAAAGTTCCAACCCTGAGTACTGTAATACCGTATCACTGTAGTACCGACAGTCACGTCAATATCGATGGATACATTTTAGAATTTTAAAATTCCACGCAGACGAATTCGCGGAAACAGCCAGTAGTACTATAAAAGTAACGAAAACTTCGACAGCGGAGTATTTATAATACGCAATAATTTCATTAACAAGGGCTATTAATGCGTAGTTACAAGTACGAATATGTATTTATTAAAATCCAACCGTGACGCGGTGTAGCGTATTATATACGAGTATTAGGTACTCAGAGTGTCACGAAATTATATATAGCACGTCACGTCAACAATGACTACACAGCTACGGCTCTAATGACACACGTTCGATAAAATAAGGCGGGACTAACCGCGCATCATCTCCAGGTACTCCGAATACCCGGTAGTCACATAGCACTCGACACTTAGTACAATATGTCTTTCCGTTGGTTACGTCACTGTCCAATTGGCAAATATTATCTACCGGCAAAAACACATTGTTGTCTTTTGTTTATGTTATTTTATTTATTTACAGGTTATTACAGAGTTGGTGAATAGCACCGAATGGCAAATATTCTTATCCTTAGATTTGACATACTTTTACATTAAATGACTTCACACATTCTCCGGTTACGATGGCTGCGGACACCCACATAAGGCAGTGTCTAACCCATTTGGGTAAGACAGGTGGTCTTCGGCGGCTCCCACATGCCTTGTTTTCTCACAGCACCGGATATTAAAATAATCATATTTTAAACTTACTTAATTATTGAATGTACACATCGTCAAAACAAATATTCTTAGTTTATAAATTTTATTGGTGAAATCAAGAGTCTCATTCGTCCAAGGTATCTGCTATTCGTGAAATACAGACAATGTTCAAGCTGTAACATTGGAAAATTATTATTAATACTGTAAACCCCGAAAGCACTCTCTTCTATTTGGCACTTACGTTTTCAGGTACAGCTGAAACGATTTCACAATTTGCTGAAACCGTGGAGAAGTACGTAGGCTACTCAGAACACTCTTTAAAACCAACTGCTAAAAGCGTGCAATAAGGCGTGAAATATTGTACGATAATATTATAATCAGTTATCTTTTTGCTAAAATGCTCGTAATTACTGGTACAAAATTATCTTTCTTCACGTGATAATTTTTGTAATAATTAGAGTTTTGCATGTAGTTTGAGTAATTATACTTTATATTATTTCGTATAAAGATATATTATATTTTTGACACTAACACACACATTTTTTTAATATAAAAGTTTATACCTTATTTCGGCCCAACGTACATATATGCTGTAATAGTACTCGCACTTCTGGCTAAACATAGTAATGTACGTGTACACGGGTCGTCCGCTCGCCACGCGCTAGGCCCCGCCGCCCGGCGTCGCTCGCGATCGATACGGCGCGACGGAAACCGCTGCACGTTGTTGACGCCAAGTTTTAATTTTAAAAATGGACAGGAAGCGGATTCTAGCACAACGAGTTTACAGGGATAATATCTCTAATGCCCTGTGAGTTGAATATATACAGAATTGATCAAGATAGGTGGAATAAGTTCAGTAAATATTTTATCGATATATTGAATCTCAGTGTGGATTATCAAGTTACATACAAAATTTTTAGATTACATTCTTTTTAATCTATTTATGAAAGCAGATTCATTACGGACATTATCCCAATAAGCAACACAACAATATGTACATACTGGAGTTAGTACATCATCGCTTGTGATGGGAGCCGAACCCACAACCTCGCATGACAACCAAAGTGTCTAACAACTGAACCAACGGACCAGTCAATTATTGTACAGAACTTTTCATGTACCATAATATACGCTTACAAATAATTTGATACTGATATGATTTCTGCATAGTAAAAGAAATAATAAGCGCAAACAAAATTCCTGCCCACTTTTAAAACAGAAATAACACTTCAGACTCCGCCCTCCCATTTCTATAGCCGAAGAACAACACGAGCGTTCAGTCGCTCTGGCGAAACAAAGACGTTCGCTTCAACACGAACGCGTGCATTGCACATGCGTCATGCATTATGCATGCGGTCCGAGAGCCGCGGAACATTATCAAACATAAGTTGTAAACGATAAAACTCTATATGTACAACCAGTTTAAAACTATTTATTTCAGGAAGTTGTATCTGATATGTAGCATCAACAAATTTTAAGCTTATTTGAAAATAACTGATGGTATGAACACTTTCATGTTTCATCGTCCACTTCCTTGGAATAAAAACTAGCTACACAGATACTTTTATTATTCTTGCCGAAGATTGACAATAAAATGCACTGCAATACAACACGTAAACGTAACTGGCGAAACGTGGTAGTATACTACACTCGTCTGCCTACCTCTTCGATGATTACAGGCGTGATGTTACGTTTTTATTTTAGATACCCCGTGGGAAAGTCACATTATTCATATATTTAATAAATGCCCATCTATCAAGCCTGTGTTTCGTAAGTAGGTACTAGGCAGAGTTGATGTCTATCAAGAACTTGACGGAACTGTTCGAAAAATTGTGATATGATCGTGATTTAATAGGTGGGTAAGTACCCAGTCACACCGATATCGAGTAGGGTCAGACATAGATTAAAGATTTCTAGTGGATGCACATCCAAAAAAATTCAATCGCATCCTCAAAATTTATCAACTTCGCGGCACATGCTTGTCTATTATTCGTTGGTACTCTTGACTTGGCCTTTTTAGGTCGTATCTGATTTGATCGAAGTACATATACTATACTATACTCTTTCAAGTCTAATAAATCATACTCGCCCTGTCAATCGAACCGCCTTATACAAATGCAAGCTACAAAATGAAAATGTCACGGATGTTGACATTGACATTATTGACACAGAAACATTGATAAAAAACAAGCTGCAATATGATGCGGTGTAAAGAAAGACACCAAACATGATGTCATATTAACTGAATTCAATGTTCAGTTACAGAGTGATGAAATTGCATATCCACTTAATAACAAATGTAGGGCCATTTTATCTAAATTTATCTTTATGTAATAACAACGATTATGCTGCTGGCTGAGTTATTAATTTATTACTGGTTATATAACAATAATGCATCCGTTGGTACCGTAAGTAAGGCAAGTTGAAGATTACGAAAAATAAAAACCAATGACTTCACGCGTGGTCTAACAGCTATAATAAAATATATATGTACCTACTTTATTAAAAATAGGAGGTATCAAACGTAGTTTTCTAACAATAATTCTTATAATAATTAAAGAACATTTTTATAATAACTATAATTATTAGAAACGTTTTGAATTATCCTCAATTCATAATTAAAGCGTTATCATTGTACAATCTTTTACCAATTTGCGAAAGTGAAAAAATATTGCACCGTCCTGTTTACGCAAGAAGTGAAGTGTGGAGTTTATGCATGATCCGTCTGTGATTTTATCTCGACATATCTTCTCATTTCTTTCGACCCACTTCGTTTTATTTTTGAAATACGAGTCTCCTACCAAATGAGAGGGTTAAGGCCATAGTCGCAGACTTCACACGCCTTAGAGTATAGTTTTTTTGAGAACTCTTAGATATACAGGTTTCCTCACGATGTTTTTTTTCATCGTCATACATACATTTTGTAAAAAGGTCAGAGCCAGGATTTGAACCCGGACTCCCGGAGTGAGAGGTCGAATTTCAAACTACAATCCTGCCTGATGGCAAGCGACACGCACCTTAGCCGAGATGTAGCAAGCTCGCCTTCGCTGTATCTATGCACTCAGGTCTGAATGTTTTTCCAAATGCGATAAGAGATTGAGAGGCAATAGCATTGCTGTCACAGATTCCGAGCCACTACTAGAAATTTTCAAGCTAGAAAAATGCCATTGTACCCGACCCGGGATTTGAAGCCAGGACCTGTAGATTCGAGAATCTAGTAACTCTAGAGCGAGGCAGTCGTTGAGCGAGTGATTGCAAGAATAGTGGTTGCAGACCAAAGAATAAGTGATAAAGAAAATACGTATGTCGCCTGTATGTCGCGGAAGGGCTAGGCAGAGTACCATGTTCGTAATACACTACCACGTACTCTCCGGTTACGTTATACAACCTATCACAGAATAAGGTTTGAAAGAAAACAATTAAATAATGCAAACGACGAAGTAGGACAAGTGCTACGCCAACGGTACCTGTCAAATATTTCACAAATCGCTCTAAATTGTACAGCAGTTAGTGGCATCGCGTGAACCAAGCGCACGTGCGACACACCGTTAGCTCACAGTTCTAATTGTTCTCTTCACTGGTACCGTTGTTGTCGCTATTTGCATTTTTCTCACATCGGCCGCGCGCGTCTCGCCGGTCTCATTTCGAAATTGGTCTTTTCCGCTGCCCATTAAGGCTTAACATTGTTGTTATTGTTTTGCAAAACGCCTACCATAGACCACGGTCATTGGCACATGCTGCACAAGCTTTTATTTTTTTTTTCTTACGTTTCACTAATAGATTTACGTCTCGCATTTAGCAACGATGTTCTAAATGATAATCTGGTAACTACATAGTTATACGTACATATCATAATCCACATCATATCATGCCAGCAGATCTTATTTATCCAATTGTTTGACCGTTCTCAATGTGAGGTGTAAAACAGGGTTATTTGTGTATTATTGTTGCTAAATACGAACTGGAAAAATATTGCTAAATTTGAAAATAGAAAGAATAGAACTTAATACTAAGGGAAAAATAATGAAAAACTAAACTGAGTTACGCGACTATATATTCAGAAACTTTGCTTTTGTGATATTAAGGCAGCTAAGATTGCGTATAATATCAAAGAAAATCTCGTGTATGAAAGAAATCAATTGCACAGTCGTTAACAGGAAACCTTCTAATTCAAGGGCTAATAGTCCCCGCTTTGTATTCCAAATGAATTGAGTAAAAAATGATGATGAATGATTTTATAAATTCGCGATTCTTCCAATCGTATAAATCAACCCTTGTTTCTAACGAGATTTTGCGAATACATACGGTTCAACAAACTAGTCATGGCCGCTTTCTACTATTTATTAGTATTAAATAAATTTGAGGTATTTTGTTTGTCCTCATGAAATGTAACATAATTTAGTCATAGTAATAAATATAGTCATCATTAACATTTCAGTGGAAATCAAAGCCTTTTAAAAAATATGTAATGATTTTATTGTTTGCCATTCTTATAAATTGTTTTTATTCTACGCATAAAGCAATATCTTGTATTTTAGCCAATTGTAGTTATTTCTTGACAATTTTTCCACGCTCAATGTCCTCCTTGTTAACGAAATCCTTACTAAAGGCGGCAAACTTTCAATAATACGAGTATATTGACTGATTATACGACCACTTCAATGTGCGAATTATATTCAGAATCAACATTGTAGTGTGAATAAACACTCATAAATGTAATAATATTAACGGAGATGAATTTTATGAGCGCATATTTCGTAGCGCCATGTGGCTTCTACGGAGCAATACCTCAAAGTAAGCGATGTTCCTATGTACTCGTATGTACGTAAGAAGTCGTGGAGAGACCGTGCGTCCGTGTGCGACGGGGCGCAGTTATAACGACAAGTAATCTATCGACATAAGGGATATACATACATATTGACATATATATTATACTGATATTCACAACTTTAAATCGATTGATCGAGAACATCCCTATACGTTGCCAGCTTTGAAGGAAAGCTTTATTTGTCCCGTCTCGACTTTCATCAATTCTTGCGCAATTCTTCTTACAATTGCAAACGCAAGTCACGTGACACAACAACCAGGACATATACGCGCGTGACATCATTTTCAACGGTCGCATGGTCCCGAAGAGAGCAGTCAAATGCAGTATTCGGCAGTCTCAATCAACGCACGCCTTCCGTTCGACAGCAGTGTGTGGGTTAGCCAATGAAAAAACGTTCTCAGGCTTCAATTTATATGAGTAAGTAAAATTTTATTAATGCCTACATATTGTGAACCCCAACTTCGCCAATTCGTTACTTTGCTTTGTTTGTCCTCCCTTCACTCGAAGTTATCATTTTATTTTGATCAATTTAATGGTTCTCTCAATAATAAAACTGGCTGTATGTTAAGTTGCTTGTATAAACATAAGGTTTATTGCCAAATCGAGGAGTTAATTCCTCACCCTTACAATACATCATGCGCACTTATACCTCACAATCAAGCTTCACCAGTCGCATGCATAATAGATTGATACGCAACGCATATACGTTCATAATTCAATATCAGTCGAATTGTCTGTCTGATCAACAATTTCGTGCACAATCGGACTCGGAATATTGACCATCATAACATAATCACAGGCGTTGACCGCTTATTACTCAATCTGCATGTTTATTATAGAATATTTAAAAATGAGTAGATTGCTAAGGTGCAATAGATTTTTACTCATATCATCACGCTAGATCTGTTACGAGGCAGGCAAAGAGAGCAGTGGAAATAATGATTATTGAGCATTAAGAGCTCAAACAAACGCACGCCGGTTTCGGTGATATTTACTATACATTGTTTTACATTCATAAATGTTATTAAAACAATGTGGGTTTCTGCGTAAATATTTCGTTAACCGGTTGTTCACGTGGGACGAAGGATCTTTAAAAAAACCTACTACAATATTTTTTACATAATTTTTTTTTGTATACGTACATAAAACAATAGTATAAATAACAATTATTTATTCATTTATTACTTTTAATATCTTTATTTATTACTTCTGATTCTCTTAAATACCCCAAATGTAATTTTTAATTCGATTATAATGATTATAAACGACATTAAATGCAATGAAACATAACTAATTAGTAACAATAGACGATTTCTCCCATGTTTTTTTGTCTTTTCATCATACACAGGGATACAAAAATACATATACACTCATCAACCCCCACTAACACTAAACATTTAATAATTTAGGAGCACGCCTTGAGCTACTAGGGGATGTCAAATCATTGTGATTCACACCCCACAGACACCCCCAGAGTCTGTGACAGACTAAAGAACAATTTGCATATTGTCTTCTATATCTAGATTGTTATAAAAGTCATAACTAAGACATTTTCCTTCCAGGCCCTTCCTGCCAGGTCCCTGACGGGGTAAGCAGAGAGGGCCGAATGCCAAATATCTCCATCCTGCCGATATTATTTATATATTACGTATTACTATTATCCTGATAAATTTTGTCGTAATTAGCGGACGTTCTGACGCTTGTGGGCAAAGTCGGAAACGACCCAAACCAACTAAACCTGATTTGACAATTACTTCGTACATTTTCTTTACAACAATAGCGATAGCAGTAAATCATTTGATAAGCTACAGTTTTAGTTTAAAAAACTAAGTATTCAATTTCATTAGCTGTTAGGTGCTGACTGGTCTTTAGGAAATAATTAAAACCGGACAAATCGCGACCATTGCTATCTTCAACTTGCTAAAAAAAATAGGGGAAACTTTATCTATAACATAGTTATTTAAATATTAATAAGTTTAGCTGTAGTTTGCACGCATTTATTCATAAAGGCATCGTCACATAAGAACTCAATGAAGTCCAAACAGAAACAAACGCGTTATGTTACATTTTACGCCCCGACTTTGACGCATTGACCACAGTAGTTAGCCGCTGCGCCGTCGTTGCCGTTAAGCAGATTACCTGAAGCCACACGATATTGGAATTTTGTGTTACGCGCACATTTTATATACATTGTTCTTATTTTATTAAACGAAAGTATAAAATAAGACTGCCTGATGTGTTGGTTAAAAGCGCGACTGCCGGTCTGGAGGTACTGGGTTCAAATCGCACCAATATCCCACACATAGTCAAATTAAAAACTATTGAAACATTCGTAGTATTGGAAATGAAGAAACACAGCTCATATAAAGATATGATAATAATAAAAAGGCATTCATAACATTAATGACGCTATACGCAATACGGGCGATGAGTCAAAAGGCTCAACGCGAGCTCGCCGCGCATCAATGGGCGCGCGGTTTGACGCGATTAAGGGATTCCGAAGATTAATTCATTAGTACAGGATGCGAGATCAGCGCGATAGACCGCGAACTCGCCGATTGGGCAATTAATATTGTGTATCACGCAGTTGACCGACGGATTACATATGAAGAATTAAATTATTATTCTGGTGGAGAAATATGAATTAATAAGAACAACGTCAGGTCTATAAGGATACAGATATATGTATAGTATTCGGTTACCTCTGGCTTTTCTTGTCCACAGACATCCACTGCAGTACATTTATTAGCATCTCTTAAACATCGCTACAATTTACCCTAATTTTTTGCAATCTGCTGGTTGTATGCCGTGGCGTTGACCAGATCGTATATTTCTATCATTATAAACTAAGATATTTATTTTTTAGAAATTCAAAACTATATTTGGTAATAACATACACATGAAGAAAATATGATTTTAACCCATTTATCTCTACGTAAACTGAGGAAGAGGGGCGAAAACTAAGATCGCTAAGAGTGTTATCTAGATGATAATTTGGCTGATGTCACTTGAGGTAATGATCCTGGTGACGTCACCAGCGCGTTAGTCAGGCGGCTGACGAGGCTACGATGTCTCACCAGGCCGTTTACAAATGTTAATCGCTCTACAATTATAGGAATTACAATGGCTCTCTGCTCCAGCCGGCCGCAGTACATTTAATTGGCACTATAACCTTCGTTTTATACACAATGTATATATACTGTTCGTATATTTTACTGTCTTTAAATCTTAAATATTTTTCCCGATTCGTGAATTTTGGGATTGGTCAAAATAATAGTTAGTAGTAGGCACTTGGGGTGAAGCTTAGGTATCACTACTCTTACTGGCCTGACGTGCCTCTGCTACATTTATCAATCTCTTTCTTCTACATCTATACATGGAAACTTTGGAGGATGTAGTTGAACAGTTTTATACCAAATTCATTTTTCTTTGCAACGCAAATCAAAACAATCTTCCCAAAGATCATAACTTTGTTTTTTTAAAAAACAAATGAAATTTAAATTAAAAAGGAAGTAAGTGATGTTAAAGCCATCCGCAGTTGTTTGCTTTGCTAAGACATCCACAACCTCATTGCATTCAACGCCACAACGTGATGGAATCCATTGCAGCTTAACGCATTTAAAGTAGGACATCAATTTGATAATTGTATCCAGGATGATACAGCCTAACAGTGTGCCTCGATTATATAGCCTAACAGTGTGCCTCGGAGTCCCGAGGTGCACCGAGCCAGGTGCTGGAGCGCACTTTTTGAATCTGTAAAAACTACTATACAATCTTGTTGTAACGACGCAGCGTAAGACAGGGCTTCAAATATTGCAATCAGCTCTGCCTCCATTATGCAAATATTTTGTATTTATTTTAAAAATTACATTTACACCACACTTTGAATCATGCATGCAACTTCAAAACAAATAATAATATAAAAGCGACGTGATGAATGTATCAACCTATACAAGTATCACCATGTTTCTTCTGCGTACCAAAATCAAAACATGTTTTTCATCAAAGGGTTCGGGTTCGTTACACGCTTAATAGAGTTCAAAATCCGTGCAGACATAGCTTATAACTTTTATCAGTGTTGTACCGGCGTCGGCGTCGTTGCAAATGTAAACAAAACGATACGCGATTGTTCTCGCCTAGGACTTGTTGTTTGGCACACGTAGGTGACGTCATAACACAAATGTAACAAAAAATGCACTATGTCACGCCGCTATCAGCTCCCATTGTCCCTTAACACAATAATATGTGATACGTCGTTGGCTATGTCACATGGAACGGATATAAATAAATATATGCTTCTAGAAAACATTTCTCGATATAATATATTGATATAATTCTGTAATCTATCGATTCAATGATTGATCGGTGCACACTATCTCAAAGGGGTGTTTGAGAGCGTTCATTGTTCTGTGACGCTGGCGCGTCGGGTGCACGAGCCCCGACATGGTCTCTGACCGATGAAGGATTGGTCTTGTTCGTTGTCGATACAGTTTGTCAAAGAAGATCATCGGTTCAATGACATTATAGTCACTGACCATCAAAACTAATTGGTAGAGGGGTGGAGTCAATCGCGCCACAGCCTAAAGGAATACAGTCATCATCAGCCTATTGCAGTCCACTGCTGAACTTCTTTATTATTATAATTAATTGATTGGTCCCATTTGGGCATAGCGCTATTTTATACTTGTTTCTATGGTCGCATGCCCACAAGTGTAATTGGAGTATATGAGAGAATCGAATTGTAATTTTCTTTATTCGCTACAATAAAGAAAGAAAGTCCAGACCAGTCCCGCAACGGTTTTGGCGGCATATTTTTTCTCCTTGTACTCCTTGCACCCCCTCATGTTGAATATTATTTAAATACGATAGAAGCTAGAACGTTCTATCTTGGCACGGTCAGCGTCTGAGCCTCGATCGGTGGCGGGGACAACGCTGCGAGAACGATATGATTAATACGAACCAAAACACCACTTGCCTTTATTATCTGATATATTCAAAGTTTTCTAGGTCACAACACTCTGGCAATATCTTATCTGTACGCAGTTTATCTCTGCAAATATTTTTGTAGGGTGAGTGGATGTCTAGAAAATAATAAAAATATTAAATCTCCTGTAACGAATATTAGTAACAATTTTCAATAAGAGCCAAGAGTGTGATGAACAGGGTTAACTGAATGTGACCAGCGTCGCCCATTCGCACTCACAAAACTATAATTATCGCCCACCACAGTCAACCATGAATCATTGTTTAGGTTGACGACTACGGTGGACATTGATACAGCTAAGCTCCATGTTTCTACGTAAACACATAGATACGTATACAAATACGGAATGGACAAGAAAATCGTTAACATACAGAAGAATTACAGCTGCGAATGGCGTAAAACTTGAATGGGAATAGCACCTGCAGCAGTTACCTTGAGCAGGTCACCTACAACACTCAATGAAACAAAAGGAACAATGAACGTACTGTTATCCCTCATGAGATGTTGTACGCTCTCCTAGCTATCTGCGGAATATTAGACAGCGTGACCGACAGAGCGGGTTTGATTTTATACATATAATCACATTATCAGGGCAAAGTATTATTGTTGTTATATCCTCAACTTAGGTCCCTTACGGGGTAGACGCTAGACGTGCCGCTAACAGAAGTTTTATAAACGAGAGTCCAGTGACGAGATTTAATGACTGCTATTTATTTACACGCATATCGGATATTTAACAGGTATTCAAAACTGTCTAACGACATCGAATTATGTAGGTACAGGCTGCACTCACGAATGTTTTTCGTGATAGTCCCCTGACGAGGTTTTATTACGTACTGCTACATCATAATAACGTCCGGGACGTCCTGTACAACGCGGCATGGAGAAAGCAATTTTCGGAAAATTGCAATCGAAGCGCATTGGCCGATGCGCTCGCTCCATCACGTTAGGCCGTTCTCTAAGCACGCTCCCAATTTCCATCCTTAGTTACCGCAGTAAAATATTCAAATGACAGAATTATGGAACTAAATTTGTCTCGTGTGTTCACATTATACGGCAACACTGCGAGTAATATCATGTGCACTCGCATTTCATTATAGCCACTTTGCATATGCTAATAGCTGTCTACTTCTTACGTACAATGTATAAGTAATTATATGGGATTAGGGATATTACTTACATTCCATGGCAAATGTCGTTGGCACACGGTATGAGTTGTCCTTAAAAGTAATCATCCTTTATCTTGGAAAAAGGAAACCATTTAGAACCTTTTCACAAAACGATACCGTTTCACCTACTGTTTAACTCTCAAAAATTTATCTGCCAATCAATGTTTGAAAAGATTGCACGAAGGGCAACCCAAAGAGTTTGAAGTCGACGCATTATGAGCAATGTTTGAAACAATAAAAACGAACTATACGCTATATCTCGTTTAATTAATAATCCAATAACATAGTCATAAAGAGAAAAAACAAAGATAAGTTGTTGTAGGTCATACAAACACATATATCAAATTACGTCTGCGCGCGCCTTCCCTATCATAAGCCTCAATGATCCGGTCTTTTTCAATTTCATGTCTGGATATTAAAATGACGTGTACCTACTTGTTATTCCTACGGCATTATGTACTTACCGAAGTACTGATAAAAGCATTAATATAATGACACAGTGCTAAAAATATACAGGGAAAATACTACAATGTTATGTCCCAAAAACAATATATGCTCATCTGAAGATTCTGTTCGTTTCTTTAACAACAAATTGTTATAGTTAATAAATATTAATTAGGTCCACATGTTCATTGATATTAAAGGTATATGAAACAGGTGGAGTGGATACTACGCTTGGCAAAAGTAAGGTAGAGCGCTCTCCGACTGGTGGAGTGATGATATGCGCTAAGTGGCTAGCAGCGGTTGGATACGAAGAGCTGAAGACCGAGCTCAGTGGCGTGCTGTTGGAGAGGCATGTTTCCAGCAGTGGCCGGGCATAGGCTGACGATAATGACGATGATGACAGTGTTGATGACAGTTTTGGTGACGATGAAATAAGTGATTCAATTTGAAATCCAATGAATTAGATGAAGTAAAAGTTTTAATATCCACATTGACTGCTAAATTAAGATTATCCCATTACCTTTATCATTGTAAGCAGCAGTAACACGTTATTTTAATACATTCCAAATATAAGTGACCTTTGAATGCAAAAATGAAGGATAAATAATAAAAAAACAAGAATGACGACGCGGTGGACAAAAACTAAATGACCTACTGTCATTGAAAGATGATCGAAGTAGATTATATTGAACCCAGTTTTTTGCGCAAAGAAAAATGACTTTTTAATAATTATAATATCATCGCTGAATTTATACAATGTGTATAGATAGATATTAGGTTAAATGATATTAGAGATGCGTTACTGAATGGTGATTCGAGGAAAATCACAAAGATGACGAGTCTAGGCGACATACTAATATTAAACATGGCGAAAGAACTAAACGCAAGATACAAGGACAAATCCACCATCACCACCATCATCATTAATATGTGCAGTATCTGGACAGAGTGCGGATCTCCTCTCAAAATGAAAAGAGCAAAGCTCATGTCGATAGGCTCCGAACGCCCAAGATAATTCCAAGATTTGCACGTAATTTTAAGATGTTTACCTTAAACGTTCTAACGAGAAATATCTTGAGATCAAACATTCCGGTAACTTTCTAACGTTTATAGAACGAATAAAATTTAAACCGCTAGACAATCAAATCTTTCCGCCCATCGATCAAGTCTTTCCGCCCATCGATCAAGTCTTTCCGCGCTGCCACAGTTCCACTGTGACAACCATTGTATTTTTTTGACAACCGTACACATATTTTTTATTTATCGTGTGAACTCGTCACGGCGCAGACACAAAGGTTAATTAAAACATGAATATTCGCAAATATCGCAAATCGAATTTGTATAATACAATGCAACTCCCAAACCGCTGAGCGAAACGAGGTAAGGCCAAGACGAAGATTGGAGCGCAAGACACGGTTCCAATATCGCAAGATATCTAACTTACTGTGCATTTGCAAGTAGGGTAGGAAGCTTCAGTAAATTGTGAACGAGTTAAGTGTCTCATTTCTTGGTAACAAAACTACCGCATCAGTTGATTAACAACAATAATATTTTCATATAACTTACACACGGCTATTTTATTTCAAACTAAGAAGCATATATATGTACCATACATTTTTAATACCTCTTTATGTACTTGATCCATCAACACATTGAAAAAACTCTAGGAACCGAATTAAAAGCCCTTAGCAATGGACCAATTCATGACACTTTTGAAAACATTGCATTGTTGACAGGTAATTCATAATGATGATTATGATATAAGCGCACTTTATGTAGAAGTGCTCTTTGCAATATTAGTATTAGAACGTTATGGAATAAATTCTCTAGGTC
>DWDW01000550.1:0-14296 GCA_018245635.1 Mimoniades versicolor eupheme | reverse complement strand
AAATTTGCATTGAACGCTACTTATATTAAGTATCAGAAAATTTGACTTTCCTACAGGCCGTAGTGTTATTGCTATAGTAACTGTAGTAGTGGTATTTCTCTCTGTAATTGCCATTTTGTCGAATTATTTTGGTTGAAATATCTACGATCTGCCTGAACATCATAATTACGAAAATAGTGTATTTTTATGATTCGTTATCAATATTTTTCCACTCCACTACACGTACTTGCGCAATAGTAGTCTTAGTCTTTATTAGTTTTAGTAGGATAAAACTTATTTCCGACTGTTTCCTAACAATACATCTCAATTGTCACATTGTATCATTCCCTTGTATAAACCTAATATCTTCGCACGGATATGACCTTCATTAATTTCATTTCAATGAATTGTTCACTGTCACCATGGTTTCCTGCGAACGGCAGAAAATTAACTGCCATTTCTTTTTTGTTCCCCAAATCCAAGTCAACGCTTCTTAATCCATTGTAACATTTATGTACCTACTGCCTGACATTGGAAAGGCTTTTGTTCTAAGGTCATGTGAAGTCAAATAAAATATACCTACGTCCTGAGTCCGCACCATTAATTTGTAATTGTATAAAGAATAATAGTAGGAAATATCGTATAAGATGGAGAGAAAAATTACTTGGCAATATTGGTTTCGTAGATAAAAATAAACGTCGCCAAGGTTCGACGTCATCTAGTATTATTATCATTCATGTCAGATGCGGTAGAATATAGTCTAGGCTGGACGTGACATATCAGTGTGATTTAACTATTGTGAATTTTTTTTTTATTTTTTACCTTAGACCAGGTAATATTTTCTCTGGTGATACGACGTGCGAGAGCGAGAGCTAGTTCTGAGAGTGCGGTGTCGGAACGTAGCATGGCAGATGGCGCGCGAGTCGCTTGACGCGCGACGTGCCGAAAGGCTTCCGGTCTTTTTCTCTCCAGCGCCGCGCATAGCGCCCGCAGCGCCGCCAACACACCCGTTTCAGCATTAGTCATTGCCTCTTCGGGACATTCTGTTTCTAGCATTTGTTGAATTTTCTTAGTGACTATTTGCTGAAAAAGAATAATTAACACAGATAAGTATGGACATGGATATGGGCCCGGTATATGGCGATAGGGATCCCATCTTGGGATTTAAAAGTAACTGGTGAAACGTGTTCTACATTACTCTGCCTACCTCTTAGGAGATTACAGGCGTGATGTTACTATTTTTTAAACACATATAAGTAAATAATTAGCTATAATTCAGGAATGTTTAAGCAGAAATTAAATATGAATATTAATTTAGGTATATTTGGCAGTAAAAATTGCCCTTTACGCCATAGATTGATTTTCTTCTGTGTATACCTACTGCACGTGCACAATTTTTTGCCATGTTTTAATTCTTTATTTTCTCTGACATAAATAACAATTAGACAGTACTTGTGAATAGGTACATTAATAAAATTAACACATGTTATTCAAACGATAAAATTTGAATACGTAAAAGCCGCTTATAAGTCAATCGTGTAGTCAAGAAAATCGTGGATACGTACAATTACTGGCTTAAATTTCTAGAGTAGTATAATAATAGTTTTTTTAAGATATTGAAAATTAGCTTTTATTGGAAATACTTAAGTTAAACCCTGCTACTAATAGAAAAAAAAAAATTCCCAATTTCTATTAGTCTAGACGCGTAATAATATAACGCGTAATACCTAATATTCATCTTTTCGGTTTCGTAATCCATAAGTTACAGCTATATAAAGTGGCTCAAATCTCCATAGGCTGTAGTAAACGACCGAATCAAATGCCAAGATTAATACAGTATAGTAACGGTTGTTAGGTTTTGAATATGCCCTCACTTTATTTGGACAAGTTGCGGATCTCCGAATTTGCGTTTTTATGTACTGCAGGCACAGCGCGCGCCCTTGGCGCACGATCTGTGGTTTGACCTGAGTTGGCGAGGCGAGGCACCAACCGATCGTGGCGGAGAGCCTACGGGAGACCGCTGTGGCGGCCGCGCTGGACACCATCGTACTGAAGCGCCGCTTCGTTCGGTCCAACGGCGACAACGAGCGCGATGGAGATGACCGCAGGATGTCTGAAATATATAAATTTACCATCATCGCATTACACACTTTTATCGTCCCTCTGATGTACACAAGTCTCCTCTGAGCAGGAGAGGGTTATAAAAATGTAAATTATAAACGGAAAATGTAATTTATTGTCAGTCACATGTTCTCTTGTTACGAATGTAATTAAGAGATTCGTTGTTCCATTATGAAAAAGTACTTTGTGTGCAAGAATTTTTTGGATTTGAATTAATTTGTATTTCTCCCAGGTGTATGGCAATAGGCTCACCACCTATGCTTTCATGGGACGGATATATAATTGCTAAACGTGGGAGTGTACTGCACTCCTCTGCCTAACTCTAAGGGGATAACAAGCGTGATGTTACTTTTTTAATAAACGCAAAAGTTGTTGTGGATCGATTTTAAGGCATGTTGTACCGGATGCGCCGCTAAATGAGTCGGCAGCAGGCAGGGCCGTGAGCGGGCTGCTCATCTTGCGGCGCGTGCGCAGCGGCGGCACGAATTCCTCTTCTTCGCCATCTGGTGGAGTGACGTGAATTGCGATGTTGTTGTCCTCTGCTGTTTGCTTCCCGCCCGGTTGCCATCGTGCGTCCTTTACAGGCCCTATCTGAAAAAAACATAATAATATTTCATTCCAAAATGCGTATGTCTGTCGCTGCAGCTATATTTCGCGACGAGCTTTAATGTCGTATAAATTGTGTAATGTAAGAAATGGGGGATTTAAATTTAATTTAAAGTTCTTTTTAGTACATGTATATATTTTTTTTTAAAATGTTTAATTGTGTTTTATTATAAAGATTTATTATTTATTATAAAGATTATTTTAAAATATAAATTCCTTTTTTGATTATTTTCCGTTTAACCTTTAAATTTATTTGAAACCATTAATCAAATTCAAACCATCAATCAAATTTAAATTCAAATTACATTTATTTAAAATTGCTTCCTTAGAACACTTTTTGGACGTCTAAATGAAACTACCACCGCTTCGCAAAATGCCTCGCTATGGAGAAGAAGCGGCGAAAGAAACTCCATAGCTGTGCTACTGCATATTTTAAAATAAACACTTATGTTAAAATATAAATTATAATTTTAAATTTCATTTATATTTGTTAAAATTACCTATAGCGCTTCCTTTTATTTTTTTACATTTTAAAATTGTATAACATAGATTATGATATTAATCGTTTTCATAGGTTATTTATAGGTATTTGGTTTTGTTTATGAATTTTTCGTCTTCAGTCCTGTTCCTAATGTATTAAATGTTCCTAATTAATTACGAGTATGTTGTACTTTTCATAAGTTATACGTTTCAGCTAAGATATTTTATTCAAGTTTTGATTTCTTTCAAATTACACTAGCTGATATAAAACATTGTTTAATTATCTCTTTCATATTAACTAGCGTAAATTCAAAGTATAGGTAAATATATTTTCAGCTTAAATAAATAATCACATGTTTTTGTTTTATTTCAATTTAGGTACTAATATAAAATATATATGTTCAATTCCATTTTTTTGTTTAACTTAGTATAAATTCAAAGTGTAGTTTAGTTTTAACTTAAATTAGTATTTCTTCGTTTCTTGAATTTACACTACCTGATATAAATGATACAGGTAAACATAGTTGTCGCCTTGAGTAAGTTTCCACGTGTCAATTGTACTGAACAACGGACACGGAAAATCAATTTCATACAGTTGAGAGGTGAAATGTGAGTAACGTACAAGTCAAACATAAATCAATTAACTCGATAGGAAGATAAGTTATATAGGCAGTTTGGTTATCAATATTATTTGGTATATTCTGATACACTGGAAATGATGCTGGAAAGTTCAATGCGACTATTATTTGATCTAAATTTAATTACAGAACAGGTGTGCATAAAGGGGGGAGTTTTGGACACCTGCGCGCTTATATGAAGTGACAGATGTGGCAGAAGGTGGGCACTATAAATGCCTGCTCTCACGCGAGCTTGTACGCATGACATTTTCCTCCGAAGAGGAGATAGACGACTAGAGCAGCATTATATAGGTTTACCACCACCTGGCGAGGCGTTTATGACCATGGGGCTGTGTCCTCGTGAGACTGCTCGCTTAAAGGAATCTCCCGATACGATCTCCCGATCTGACCTGACCTGCACGTTAAATAGGACTTTATAAATAGAAAAACATACTTATTTATTTATACATATTGTGCCCGGTACCTATATGGCAATAGCCTCACCACCTATTCTATCGTGGAAGTTACTTTTTTTTTTTTATGTAAAAGAAAAAAAGTAACATCACGCCTGTAATCCCCGAAGAGGTAAGCAGAGGAATGTAGAACACTCCCACGTTTCACCAGTTACTTTTTTAAATCCCACTATGGAATATGTGGTGAGCTTATTGCCATACATCGGTCACATTTCCAGACTCGGAGCCACCACTAGAAAATCTAAATTAGCAAATTTAGTAGTGCTCGACCCGGGAATCGAAACCAGGAGGTCCGTTCGGCAGTCGCACTTTCAACCAACACGACCAACGAGGCAGTCAAAGTAAACTACAGTTTAGCTTTAATAAAAGTGATTTCTGGAATTTCAGACATTTTTTGCTTTCTTTTTCGCCCTTTTTATCATACCACTATTGGAACACGGGTCGTCGTTCACAATGAGAGGGTTAAGGCTTAGTACGGATTGGGGGACTTCACACGCCTTAGAGAACAATTTACATATGACGTGGAATTGTTTTTACGTAATTAAATTGAAAATCTATCGAATTTATCGGTTTATTACACTCGTTATAAATTTCCGGCAAGCCAATCAAAACGATTCGGCTGTGTAATTTTATGGCGTTATAAAGACGCGGAGCGTTTTTTCATCGGGCTGAATGTCAGCGCTTGTCTAAGCCTTATTTTTGCAACGTTAAGTTTAATGTAGGCAGTATTGATGAGGTATTCTTCAGAATTTTAGTGGTTATATTAAACCGCCTTCACCCAGACATCAATGATTTTTATACCGGTAGGGATAAAAGGAAACGTTTATTACGCGTTGTTAATGCGTTAACCAGTTTTCGTTTAGGCATTTTTTAATCGAGAATTTATACACGAAGGTAACAAAATATATTTTTATATTGATGTGTTTTCACCACATGAATAAAACGAGACAGCTTATATACATACGCGGACTGTAATGGAGGAGTAGGCAGTTATACATAAATGTGTTACATGATCAAAGGCTGAGCATACATTGTCGCTAGTGATCTGGATAGTCAACTAATTGGACGGTGTGTGTCCTAAGATTGGCCAGCTTAATAGGGCTTGGATACCCAAGTCACTCGACATAGCCTAGTGATTGTTCTCGCTAAGCATTATTTTTCCACAGCTATCCTTACAGCTAGTGAGTTATGACGTAAAAAGCAAATTTTTTGCTTTAATAATGGGTGTGTGTATCAATATTTGTTACTATATTATTGCATTTTTGGTTCGGGTTCAACTGTTTTTCAATTAATTCCATTTATAATCTTTCATTTCGTAACGTAACGTAATGGGGGGTGAGTCTCTTGCCCGGCTCTAATTCAGACCCCGATATACTTATTGTTGGGAATTACAAGTTTGATAAAACAATAATACTTAGCTCTACCTGGGGATCGAACCTAGAACAAATAGCTTATTAATCGCACTTGCAATCACTAGATGAACGAGGTAAGACGCATTTTTCAAAATACCTAAATATTTATTTTCAACAAATGACTTTCACGATATTTAGTCTTATATATTAAAAGTATTAAAGATTTATTTGCTTAAGTACACCATAATAGGCAATAATGGGCATAATAGGAGATTTTAATGTCTAGTTGTAATTTCTACCAATCAACCCTTTGTGAACGAAATATAAAAACAAGTGCAGTTGAAAAAAAACCAAGCCATTTAATGAATTAACATAACATGATAGTAAAACATCAGGGAATACCAAATAATGAAATATAATATTTGGCCAACGCGCAAAATTCTAATGTCGGGCGTAGTCGCGTATCTGACAGGCTCTCGTGCCTGAATAATGTATTAGGTACCTTGAAACGAACCCATTTATGTTATAATTGTATTTTATACACAATTTTACAGTTCACAAGAACGTACCACTATTGGAAACGTATTTAATTTAATTTCTTTAATTTTGCCTTTTCATTCTTATTTGTTGTACTTTTTCTTCTTTGAACTTTTAATATTTTCCTTAAGTAAAGTCTTACATTTCATTTATATTAAAGATATCTTCTAAATTAAATTTAAATACATATTTTTATTTAGTGTTGCTTGATTTTTTTTACAGATTTTTTTTCGATAAATAATATAAACTTTCAAATAATTCGACTCTACAGTTTCTATTATCTGGAATTATTCTTCTTCTTTTTCATTTGAAGTACGCGCAAATTAATGTTTTTCATCTTTAAAATTGGAAGAATTTGACGTTAATAGCCGTTATCATGTATCATTATGATAACCTTACTACCAGTGACGGCCATGTCTTTTCTATAAACTTATAAACCATCCGCAACTTTAAATAGTTAAACAATATACATATGTGACGTATTAAATGTTTGATATTATTTTCCTATAAGAATTCCAAATTAAAGATACATTGCGTGCTCGGTATTACAAGAACAACTAATGCGTAAATATACGGAAAGATGAGCGAAAACTTCCAATTCGGAGCAGTCGGCCATATCTGACAGGCGTCTCATGGCGGTTGAATTATGTATTAGATGCCCCAAACCGTCCTCAGTAATGTTGTATACACACGAGTTCACTCACTTTCCACCGCGTGACGTGCCACTGAATAGAATGAAAAACACGACTTTTGTATATATTGCGGTACATATCAAATTATTTTTCATTTATATAAAAATCTGTGTGAAAGGTGTATTTAGAAAAGCTACTTGAATAAATTGTAAGAAAATTCTATTAAACTATTTAACTCTTTGATATATAAGACTGTATGTACATATGTAGATAGGTTAATAGTTTTTCTAAGCTTAGCCGATTCTGAACATGGAATATTTCATCCATTGCTAGTCAGGCTAATTTATTATCGGCTTGCTTTATTAGACTCATTATAAACTTCATAGCTTCATAGCTAGTTCGAGTTGTTGGATTAAATTTAAAAAATAGAGTGCTTTGACGTGGATATAATTGGCCAGTTTCATTAGCCTCTTTAGATTCAGGGCTGTTCAGCATCGTTTACTTTGTCCACTGGTTTATGCCGCACAAGTTTTAAATGTGACGTAATTAAACTATTCATGTTGTATTGCTGTTCGCGATACTTTTCTGTTACAATGTGTTATGAAAAAAAATCTATAGAAATAAGCTTTTCTCGGTATCTTCGTTTGTCCATCGTCGATAGGTGTCTTTGTTTGTACGTATTTCATTTATACATACATTACATTGTTCTTTTTAACATAATGTTATATGCTTTCATTTCAACATTCCTCAATGTTTTAGCATACATAGTTTCTTAAAGATATTATGTTGAAATTCATTAAGAAACGACAGGCCCGTGGGATATAATGTAGGTTGTTCGAGAACACAATTTGAATAGAAATGTACAACGACTTTATACGCGAGGAATACTGTGTTTATTCATTTTAATCTCTTTATTACGCCCACTTTCCTTTCTCAGAAATTTCCAAATAATAACACCGAAGAAAGTCTTATAATGTTTAAATACACTTTTTGGTTTAGATTTTTATTTATATCTGCTCGATTTTATTGAAAGTAAGAATGTAACGTTAAAAATACCTCGAATAATTTAAAAAATCAGTAAAATCAGTGAATCAGGATGTTTATTTAAAATGGGAGATGTATACAATAAACAGAAAAGGAAGCGAAATGTATATATTAAAAATGGGGGCGAGGACAATTTATGGAGTATATTAGGGGCAAAAAATCCTATATGATATCGTAAATAAAGTCCTGTGCCCGTGTAAACGGCTAACGTAATTGCATACATTTATTTTCATGACACAAATTGTTCTTATTGTTTAACTAATATCAATACAATAAAGGCGCATAGGGATATGATGAAACATTTTTTTTTCAAATAAAGATTAAAATACTTAAAGAATAAAACATTTTTTTTTATTTCATAAAAACTTTCAATTTACATACATATCTTCACGCCAGCTCCCTTGCGGGGTAGGCAGAGAGCACTGGGTGCCAAATATCTCTATTCATACACACCTGTCGTGATTCGTCCACATTCATCACTCTCTTCATCCAATACTTTCAATGTGATTCTCAGATTGTCCAAAGTTTTGACGATGAAGTTTATTTATACACACCTAAAAGTGCATTTATATATACCTATAATAAATAAATTCACCATCAATTAAGGAATTATTTAAAACAAAGTAGAAGGTTTCTTCTTTCTCAACGTATTACAATAATTTCTGTTAGTGTTTTCGGTAGCATATCAAGTTGGTACGGCGCAGAGCGAGACTGGCGTTTTGAAATTAGTTTCGTGCAATTGAATAACTTTAACAGAAAACTGAAGAACACATTCCAATAAGTGACTGATTGGTAATGATTAATAATAGTAGTAGTAGGAAGTTAATCGTTAAGTAATACATAATAACTTACCTGGATGGAGAACGAAGACATGAATTTGTACAATATTGACAGATTTAGGTATTATTTCCTTTCTATCTTACATGGTCTGGAATATTCTAGACAGAAATGCGATTTCTCGTTACCAATGAAATGATTTGTCGCTAGATACACGGATTCTTATACAGTTCTCGATATTGCTATAGTGATATTACGTATTGAAGATAGAGAACCCTATTAAAACTCAGCAGCGGACTCGTTACCAACTTATTGTCTGAACAGTTCAGGTGGCAGTTGTGTTCTGAATTCCACGAATTAGTTTTGTGCTGTGTTATGATGTATGTAAGTGAAGCGTTTAATAGGAAACCGATATTACTATACATTATTATATCATCATGTTAGGTCTCTTTCGTTGTTGACGAAGAGCATTCATTGCAAATGTTTTTATTATTACAGACCTGACATTGACATGCATGTTCTATTATGATTATCAATATATTAATTATTCTCTGTATTATGTGCTATACAATATGGCGAAATAGGAATATATATGAAAGAATGTTTATACATTCGTATCTACTGCTAAATGATTTTCATTTATTGAATTGTACCAAGTTTAATGAAACTTAGCAAACATGTTGCAATTCTGTATATTCTATTTTAGAAAACCCCATATCAATATGGTTCTATGAAATTAGTTACGTAAATTATTGGCGACATATAGAATGATAATGGAGTGTGTAGACCGAAGACAATAAGGCAAGTTGATCGACGTCGTCAGGGCGACCACTAAATATATTGAATAATGTATTGTATTTATGTATAGCAGCGACAACAGTTTGCTTTAGATTTGACGATTCAGGTTTCAGGGGAGTTCAAATCCTGATAGGAATTTCTGTATTTGTCTGTGATTTACTCTTTTGCTAGTGTTACTTAATCTTTAAAATTACTTTTGCAGTAAATTTTACAATTCCCAATTCCTATTGTAATAAGAAATCCGAGTTTAAAAGTGGATCATAGAATAATTGATGAGATTGTGGTGACAATGATTTATTTAATGATTACAAATATGTATTGCATGTAAATTGTAACAGATTTTATTGTAAATTAATTGTAAATATTTAAAAGATTGTTGTAACAGGTTTGAAGTGTAACTATTCTTGTTATGGTACGTAAACAAACTTTAATAACAAATGATCTGCAGCGAAAAATATCGATCAATTTGAACATCAAATTACCATACGCTACAACAACAAAACAATTGAATTTGTTTTTTGTTAAATGTTGTGCCTATGCCAAAAAGCAATTAAAAGAAAAATATACAAAACAAACTTCCTGTATAGCCGCCGGGCGTTTGTTCCGACTATAAACGGCATCTACGTACCGTGTGTCGGCATGTTTTGCATTCGTTGTGTGAGTAATCGTGTTCATGTACATGTTTCGTGACGAGCAATGTACCATAGGGGTACGCACACATAAACACAGCGATGTATAGACATCGCTGTGTTTTAGCGTCTTACTCACGGCGAGTGCACCTGTAGTGTGTATTGTACATCGGACGCATGCAACTTTACATTTATCGCAACAATTGACACAACTGTAGCTACAAAGTCTTTCTTCTGCCTAGTACTTCTCTCATACTACTAGCTTCTCAACTATGAAATATGCGCGTACTGTTGAGTTACATTTTGTATTTACACGGCGTGGTTAAAAACTTTTATATCTACTGAAATTTACTGTAGCGGCTAGCGTATTTTGGAACTCTTGTACGTATATAATCAAGTTTTATTGTTCTTGTAGACTGAATAATTTTATTATATAATATTCAAGTACGCATTGAACGACGTTAATTTAATTGCGAAAAAGTTTAAAAAGGTACTGGAGAAAAAAGTTGACATTTTGTGTAAAAAGCAACGTGTATTTTCAAGACAACACGTCTGATGTCATAACGTATATAGATAGTAGGGCACTTCAGTGACTTTGACTGAAGTGATGACACTGGACTTAATTCCCTCGTTCGCGTTGAGAGCATTTCCACTGAATACATCGTCACACTTCGAATGTTGTCTTTCTTTTATAGTAGGTTGCAGTCATGGCAATTTTATCTTCTTTTCACAGCTAAGTCATTCAATTGTTCGACATTTATCGAAGTATAATCGACATCATGAGGTGATCGTTTTTTAAACCTTGTCGGAATTAATGGAGTAGCAATAACAGGCGTAATGGCTTCGAATTGTAACGATCGTAGCCATGAAAATATCAACAATATGGTTGTCGTCCTTCTTATTTTCAGTGATATTGCGCAGTGATTCAGATTTATAAATGAGCGATACACAAAACACTTGTTCAGTTTCAATAGGAATTTTATTATTTATTATTACATATAAATGATTATGCTTGTATTTTTTCTGTTCATCTCGAGATGGTCCAAAGTTAATCGTAACATACAACATGTAACTGCATTGGGTTAGGACTAGATTAGTATACCTACTTCTTGTATTAAATACAATAGCTAGATAGATGAGATATTACAATAGCTCGATAGATAAGATATAATGTAGAAATGATTACGTTACTTTGATGTGCATGTTTTTTCTTTTATTAGGAGTAGGTATTACACTACGACGTTGATGATATGTAGGTATCTGTATTTAATACATTTAATTTAATTTGTTTAGGCTATGTGTTTTGGTTTGTGTATTTACTTTTTAACGTAACATCACGGCTGTTATCCCCGAATATTTAGGCAGAGGAGTGTAAGTACACTTCCATTCTTAAACATTTACGTTTACGTCCCACCAAGGAATTTGTAGTGAACCTATGACCATACTCTTGGCGCAAATACAAATTGCGAACCATTATAGAAACTTTTACAAGACAATCTTAGTAAGAAATATCAAATATTATCTAATACACACAGGAATAGAACCCAGAACTCCTCGACCAGAAGTCGCGCTTGTATCCAGTCGACCAACGAAGAAATTATTTACTTTGTAAAGGCTGAAATCAACAGATATATTCAAAATACTAATAAATATTAGGCGCTGCTAAAAATGTTGTCTTCGAAAAAATGTAATGCTTTTTATTCTACGTTTTTATAGATTATTATAAGATTTATGAAACCGACATATGTATGTGTGATTAAGTATATTCACAATACAATATTTTGAAATTTAAATAGTTCTTTTGCTAAAGAGCAAATCCTAGTTAGTAGCACAATTGCGAGCGTTTATATTTGGGATTGTTCAAAACGGCTGTATTTCGTCTGAGCGTATTCCCCGACAAACTACTGGTCAAAATTAGTTTTCGACGAGGCGAGGAAGCGAATATATGGTATTATTTTCATATAATAGGTATAACTGCAGTATGTCTAAGTAGTGCCAGTACTATCCGAACAGCACAAGTAATGAACAATTTTAGAGAACAATATTACTGCACTTAGTAAGTAAGTAAGGAACTTCACGCCTGTAATCCCCGAAGAGGTAGGCAGAGGAATGTAGAACATTCCCACGATTCACCAGTTACTTTTATTACTGCACTTTATATTCCAAATTCGTCATGGATATTAATCGGTCGCACAACGAATATTTCAAGCAAATCTCTTAATAAATGAATGCTATATTTTTGCTCTACTATGTGTAAATGTGAACAAGGAAGTACATTTGTGTTATTTATATCAAGAAGAACGATTATTGTATGTAGGTACATCATTCCTGCTTATTTAAACGCCAAGGCATATTCATTATGCCGGGTTCAGAAAAGAGCTCTTTTGCAAGGCTTTAGAAAAAAAAACTTTAATATCCAAGTCATTGCATATATGTATTCTAGAGCGTTTAATGCACACATGCAACGTTCATGGCCAACGCTTAGCTCCGAGCTTAACTCGATTCTGTCGCTATAAAAGTGGTTGTGAAAAATTCCAAGGAACGTTTTATATACCGTTTTATACATATAAAGCAACGTTTTGTATAACGTATATTTTAGTACCGTATACGAAAATAATAAAAGTAGAAAAAAAAATGTATATTGTGTACAAATTTTCGCAAATCTATGAAGCCACATGAAGCCACAGCCACCATGTGTGTGTCTGGCGATGTACGCTATCTATGGCTTTAAAATGCGTCATTTTACACGACGTTCATATGCAATCAAATGGTGGAATGACAAAAAAAGGATGATAATAAGGTTGTTTAAAGTTTTTAAATAATTTTTGATTTATATGTACGTTAGTATGGTAGTAGGTACGGTAGTGAAAATATGGGTAATACTTTTTTTTAAACAATAAGTACATGAGAGAAATTTGTAGCTTAGGGAATGCGTCACTATTGAACAATTAAAGTCTGAGAATTAGGACTATTGTAACTATCAATATAAAGAAACTTTACTAATTCGCTTCATTTAACTTCAAAATGTAGTTTAACGCATTAAATAAATTTTTTGGTCTAATTATTTATGTTTCTCCGTGAAACATAAACACGTTTACCACTAGATTTGTACGTGTACGCAGGTTGCTCGAATTTAAATATTATTTTCTTAAATTTCCTAACAAGCTTAATCAACTTTGCCACGGGACGCCACGGGAGATTATTATCCAAGTACTAATTACTGTTGCTGTAATTTTTCTCTCCGACGAAAAATATTATTTAATTATTCGTGTCTGTTTTCAACAGGGTCCCAATGGGACAGGGACGTCTTGGTACTTATCGTATTTTGTTATCCTTAGCACGCCTCCGAATGCTGTCATTTTTGATTTGTGCAGTTTAAAAATTTTTTATTCCCTTTAGAATAAAACGTCTTCATTTTAATTTATTGTTTATGGTACCCGTCTAGTCGTAATACTTGTATATAATATCATAAAAAGATAAAAACACTCTTTATTACAATATTTAATTGGAAATTGTAATGATTCTTCATTGTATTTATTAAATATTTGATAACAAGCCTATTATTGTTAAGAGTAGATATTAAATATATCAATATTTTTTAGTTAAAAAGAACTTTTAAAAATAATAAGTGTTAGTTATAAAACGGCTTTTGTATAAAGTTATTTTTGACTTAAAGTCTCCAATAGAGTTAAATAACAAAAAATATCAATTCAGTCGTAATTAAACTTATAATATTTATAATACATATATGTATAAACATAATATAAATAATATATAAATATAACTTATAATATGCATATAAATAGCAACTTAAGAACACACAATTACGCTAATTTTTGAATTGGTTTATTCGTCAGTTTTCGTGCGAGATAAGATATTAAACTTGAGCTGACATCAGAACGATTTGAACTGTTATACTCGGAGTAATGGAGTTAAAATAACGTCTAACAAAAATATACTATAAATTTGTCAACATAGCAGACACATGTTTAACTTTTCTATATAATTCCACTTAATACTGCCTCGTTGGTCGTGTTGGTTGCGAGTGCGACTGCCGAACGGGAGTTCGATTCCCGGGTCGGGCACTACTAAATTTTCTAATTTAGATTTTCTAGTAGTGGCTCGGCGTCGGGATAAGTGCCCGGTATATGGCAATAGGCTCACCACCTATTCTATCGTGGGACTTAAAGGTAACTGGTGAAACGTGGGAATGTTCTACATTCCTCTGCCTACCTCTTCGGGGATTACAGG
>DWDW01000549.1:0-14298 GCA_018245635.1 Mimoniades versicolor eupheme | reverse complement strand
GTGAAACGTGGGAATGTTCTACATTCCTCTGCCTACCTCTACGGGGATTACAGGCGTGAAGTTACTTTTTTTTTTTTTTTAACTATATATAATATTATGTAGGCACCTACTTTTGCATTTTCTTATTCTTCATCTCAATTAGGACAGTGTGGATGAGTTTTAAATTTAGAAATTTAGAAATTTAGAAATCAACAGAAATAAGCCACATTGGTTTTGCATCGAGACAGCTTAGCAATTTAAATCAAAACAAAAAAGTGGTTTTTGCTTCCGCGGGAAATATGATGCCCTGAAGTTTACCTGGACACAAATTACTGCTGTCTTCAATCAAACAATATATGTAATAATAATTTGCGGGCCGTAAACCCTATTCTCGGATCGAGATATTATCTATATTGACATGAATATTGGACGAAGGTCCCAACGCACTAGCAGTTTATTGTGTTAATTACTTTCGTGGTTCCATATCGCCGAGGGCCATGTCTGACATCGGATTTTTATATTTTTATATGTTACAGCGAAAAATCAATAAATAAATTAATGAATTCGTGTTCAACCCGCATGCATCATTATATTATACAAATGTATGTGTGTTAAGTTAAAAATCATTCGCTGTACGAGTAACTATGAATAAAAATGTAAGTAGGTACCTATTGAAGAATCCTGTACAACATAGATTTTACCTTATCATTCTTTAAGGTATAAGTATGATATGTTAATCAGCAGTGAAGTGATAGATACTGTATGATACTGCCTTTTGCAATTGCGAAAGAAACCCACAATCAGCAGTAAGACGTAAGAGGGTTGCAGTCAAATGTGAACGGGCATCTGGGATACTTGAAGTTAAATGGTTTGCAACTCGTGCGAGCCGTGGGCGTACCTGGGGTATAAAACTACAGTTCCATTTGACATAATATATATCTCAATTTCTAGTGGGTGTTCCCGTGACAGGCTTTATCGGAACAGAACAGTGCAATCAATACTACAAGTGAGCATACAAGAACGTAAAGTACCTATATTAGATTTTTTATTACAAATAAGTATTTGACTGTCTCGTTGGTCGTGTAGGTCGCATGCGCGACGGTTGATGGAGAGGTCCTGTGTTCAAATCCTGGGTCGCGCGTTATCGGCTTTTTCTAATTTAGATTTTCTAGTAAAGGCTTGGAGTCTGAAGATGTGCCCGGTGTATGAAAATAGGTTCATCACGAATTCCATAGTGGGCCTTAAACGTAACTGCTGAAACGTGGGAGTGAAAAACACTCATCTACCTACCTCTTCGGGGGTTACAGGCGTGATGTTACATTATTTCACACTAAATATTGGTTCAAGCATTGCTTAAGTATTTAGTAAATAAATAAGCAATTAGTGTTTGTTACAAAAATGTTAATTATTAAATGTATAAGTACTCACAATTACGAAAATTATATATGCTAATATTTATATTTATTTAGGATTTTAAGTCCATACACACCTAACTCATGCACTTCGTATGTAACAGGTAAATATACAAGATAAGTTACTAAATGTTAGTACATTACGAGATAACCATTGGTCTTTATACTCATAAAATAATGGTACATAAAATTTTCGCAATGATTAAACTGTTAGAGCTCTTGGCCATATGAAAAAACATTTAAAAAGAAATTAAAAAGAGCCACGAGAGTCGTTTAAATGTAAGAAAGTTATGCCGTTTTTCATCCAACGCTATGAATAACGAAAAACTAAGGTTTTCTTGTCCAAAAATTTCCACAAAGGGCTCACGACGAGATTTATAACGCCATGAAGATTAAATATTTTCAAGGGACCACCTCTTACAAAGGCCGGACGCGCTTATTTACCCCGGATGATTAATTTTCTTTCTAGAACTCTGTGTATTATGTAAGAGAATACGGTTTTCGACAAAATAAGCAGTTGTTCTATTCTTTCGATTGGTTATATTGAATACTCGAAGGAAAATGTTCCGAGCACTGCGGAAGACACGCGAACGACTCCATTTGTCTGAAGTCAGAGTCGTTTGGCGATATAAATTATCTTCAAGGGAGTTGTTACGCGAAAGTGGCGCGGATAGGCAGGTACGAGTATATAAACGCGCTCTGACTGACTTGGAACTATCACACAATTAAATTTAAATTATCTAAATCGCTTGAAATTCAAATAACAACCACTTACGGACGGTAGCTAACGCAATTACTTTTAATTAAAATCTGCTGTAGCAGCTTCCACAATAGCATCTGTTATTGATTCTGAATATAAATTTATTTACTGTAATTATATTGTCGCGCCAAGTTTGTTACGGGGTAAACAGAGAGCACCTAGTGTCGAATATCTCTGTCTTTATAGACCTAATGTCCTTCTACATTTATCACTCTCTTCGTACATACACGTCGATGTCAGATACTTCGAATATTATAAACAGTAAGTATTTGAGCTACATATTTAGTTAAAGTGGGTCTACTACGTTTGCGGGATTATTTTTACAATTAGCCAAGTCACATCTTTAAGCGGGTCTTTTACAATTACCACGTTGTTATTTCTCCAAAACAAAAATGTCACTGACACCCTTAAAGAAATTCTTTTGTTTGTTGGCTCGTTATCTGCATTGAATTGTGCTTATTACACTGCAGCACTTAAACTGTTTCTAAGCTTTTATATTTACATAAATGAAATTTTATAGCTAAAATACTATTGAGTGATTTAGAGCTATAAAAAAAGAATAATCAGGTCTCTGAGGATAGGGATATTTTATCATTCGGTGCTCTCTGGCTGCCCCGTAAAGGGTCTGGTACGTGGATGGAACAATTTTTTTGCGAACTTATTAAGATACTTATAGCGTGTTAGGTAAATGACTGCGACTTGAGATAGTCTTCGGACTAAAGATCGGACGGATGATAAAATGTATTGTGAGATCATGCCACTAAAAATCTACTCTCAGTTCAGGAGTGGAAAAGCACGGCTTTCTATCCACGTTCTGGTTTTGAGTTCAAGCTGGATAAAACGGGGAAAAAAATGCGATCGCTAGGCAATTGTCATGAGTGCGCCGCGCGTGGAGTCTCCCGCGGTATATTCGCTTGCATTGTGCATTTCGAGGGCGCCATTTCTATTTGGTCCCTCGCGTCAAGTATAGCTTGTACATTATAGTGAGTGTTTTTCGATGGTTGTTTATAGCAAACAAGCGCAATGGCGCTGGGAATTGTTCTCACGAGTGCCCATGCTGTTACTGAACGAGTGTCCTAAATGCACTTTGCACTAAGGCACATTTTAGACTTCTCTAATCGTTCCAAACTGAAAGCAATATCTTTAGCAGTACAAATGATTGTTATGTGCTATTTATAGTTTTTAGACTTACTTATGTATAGTTAAAGTGTTAACTATACATAAGTAAGTCTAAAAACAGTGGTCTGTCCTACAGTTATTTTCATTTTGTATTTAGCAATAGGCTCGGGTTACCTGCTATCCCACCTGCTGGGAAGCGAGATGCAGCCTAGGATGTAGCACGCTTGCCAAGACAGTGTGTATTAACTCTTGTCTGGAATAATTCCAGGTTCCCCGTGGATTTCAAAAATTCCAAAATAAAAGTAGCCCAAGTTACTTATTATTACCTACATCAGCTATCTGTAATTGAAAGTCCCGTCATAATCGGTCCAGCCGTTCCAGACATTAGCCGGAACAAACACGCAGATAGATGGACAAACATTGTAAATAATGTTAATTTGGTATAAGTACCGTGTATACATAATATATGTATTGTACACAAACATGTATTTAGTAAATAGCGGTTATTTTAATATTACAAATAGACACTCCATTTTTTATCTGTATAATAGACTATTATCTACGAGTATTTACAATTTCAAAATCAGTTTTCACTCAAAATTACAACGATACGGATAGTGATATTTGGCATTTAATGCACGGTAAGAGACCTGGCCTTACGATATTATAATAAGAAAAACAGCAACTCATATATACAGTGTCCGCTATGGATCAGAGCCCCATTGATAAGTAATAACTCCTGGATACCCATTTGGCAATGAAATTCCAATGTGTTCTTATGATACCTACTATTGACAACAATTACATTAAATAATTACGAAGCCATATAGGTATACATGTACAAGTAAATACATACATACCCCTAATAGTCTAATATGTGTTTGAAGTACTTATAAGAAAGTACATATGTAAAATTTTACAAAAATAGTCCAAAAAGAATGTTCTTAGTTAACCACTGTTGTTTGCGATACACAGGTTTAATCATTGTTACATATGAATAGAAACCCAGAGGATATAATTTTAATAAATAGAATTAAATGCTATTTTCTTGTCTTGAGTATAGTACAATAGGTATAATTATTATTATAGCAGACATCCGGCGCCTGACAACAAGATGCACCTGCATTCGAATACGCATTACGGATTCGTATTCAACGTGCAACTGTGACGTCTGTCAAGTAGGTATGCAGCTGAACGAACTTGTGAAGGTAATACGCGGAACTTGCGCTTCGCGAAAATTCAGACCGAAATTCAAATATTAAATTTATTTTCTTTGTGTTCACATATGTACAATATCGTTGAGTTTTTATATGAAGTTTCTATTTTTATTTTCGGTAGTAGCGTTCATGATTTTGCGTATCGGTACACTATTAAGTGTACCCCGCAATCTTGCAATGCTACAACAAAAATAGTTCATGATGTTTTGCTTTTCTGCGACTGATAAAGAACACCCATTACGTTTCCGAGCCATTACAACTAGAATATTGAACAATAGTGACGACAGGCACTGTTTATAGGTACATATTATTGTCCATCAAACGGCTTCGATAGTTTTACGAAAAAAAACCAGTCGGAAACCCGTCGCGACTGAATCGCATACATCACAGGTTTAAGGGTCATATATAGGTGGGAACGTTAATTAGAGGTATATACACTTTTTTTGATAGTTGAGAATTCGTTACAAAGCTGTTCGTATAAAAAATTCGTAATTACGTTACTTATTACGTCGTCACATTAACTCTTATGTACAGTTCAAGGGGATTACGAAAAATTTGTTAAATCGAGGAAATCGTTATATTGTGGTTCGTTATATTATGGTTGCACTGTATCGCGAGTAACTTATTTGCTGCGCTACCGACTCTCGTCACAAAACACGCTCTCATCGACAATGCGAGAGTTGAGAGTAATGAAGAAAAAACAGCGACTACAGTTTTATTCATAATATTTTTAGTGCTTATGAAATTTTACGGGGTTCTTGCCACGAAAAAGAGAAAGATCTGTCTGATGCAACTCAACTACGTACATACACGTTCTGGTTATGGCATTTCCTACGTCATATTTTCCCGCTTAGTAATAGCGTGATACTTATTTATTTCACGCGAATTGAATGTAGCGGTCGTTATTCTCAGGAGGCGGGAATATATTCTTGTTTATCGGTACGCAATATACCTCTATTAAATCGTCAAAAATTATTGCGAGCGATTTATTTATGCCTGTTTATGTCCGGCTACTTGGCACGGATCTCTCAACTATAGGATGGCTTGGAATGTATTTTCTCTCAGTCATTTCTATCGACCGCAGTTACTGCTTTTGCCCAATGATAGTATCATCGGAATTGCCTGTTTGATATTCCATAGTCAATGTTGCCGATTGATATAAGCTATATTCAATATAAACAGATAAATTACATGCATAGATACTCATATATATGTGTCAGAGACACGTTAGGATTATGCTCAGAGACATCGAACATAGTATATGAAGATGAGGATAATCATGCAATGAGAAAAAGATAGTTCATTTTCTTCTTTTTATTTTAAGATAATGCTCACAATATAATAATATATGTACATAATAATATATGTACATAATAATATATGTATATAATAATATAATAACATCTCGGGGATATCTCCTCACACGGCCATCTGATGCCAAAGTAAGCGTCAAGACAGCTGGTAGTATGGTAAACAGACGGCTGATAAACTACATATATACCTATTACTACTACATATATATAATACAATATACTTAGATAGTTTTTTTTTTATATTTCACACTCAGACACAGAACAAATACTTGCGTTTATCACACAAATATTTATTCTGGATGGGAATCGAACCCACGACCCCCGGCGCAACAGTCAGGTTCACTAACCACTGCACCAACGGGCCATCAGTGTTTTGGGCAAGGGCAGAAATTATCGCTAAAAAGTTATAGCCGCCTCCTCAAAGAAGACACGCTATTTTTAAGGGTTATACACTATCGTTACGTTTTCAAAGTGTACTAAAACTCCTATGTCTGCGTCTTCGTATATTACAGACGTGATGTTACATACAGATTCTCATTGCTCGCAATGAGTTTTGTTGCCACCAGATCTGATCGCGTCGTACTTGGTTCTGTGGGTTTTTCTGAAACGCCGCGTTTAACATAACAAATCAGAACACTTACTTGTACGTTTCAAATACAAGGACTGAAGAAGGAATCACCAATTGGAAGTCAGATGTTTTGTAAGCAATATAAAACGCCAACGAATTTGAATGGACATCGATTTTGGAGGTGGACATTTTGACCCCTATAAACATTTTTCACTTCATGTCGTATAATATACACTTTTAATAAAAACAGAGCCCATTATTTTATATTTGACGAAATGGCAGCCAATTCACATTAGGTACCATTAATTTCGCCCCACCTTACATAAAGTTTACTTTGATTTTGGCTACAAAGCTGTCGACATTTAGTTTTAAGAAAATTATCGATTTAAAATATTTCGGTAACTAGCTATATTTGTGACTTACTTGTCACTTACAAGATCTATAGGTATATGACTGGTAGTAACATAATAACAAAAACGGTAGTAACATTAATGCAATTAGTATACCTATGTAGGTATAAGTGTATTTAGAACAAGTTAGGATCTGTGCCAATTGAAATAGGCCACAGAAGCGTTCTTAGTCCTGAAAAGCATGGTTCTCGCTTCTACTAAACATCTTCTTGTCACCAAATGTAACGCAATGCCATTTCTCTAACCCACTTGCATCAAGCTGCTACACAAACGCTCGTAACATACCAGATCTGCCAACTGTTCAGGGGACATCCTCACTGTTATATGACACCATTAGTTAACCAAGTGTACATGATGCAAGCAATATCCGGGAATTGTCCCGACAACATCCACCTACCGCTTATGAGGCCACTTGTCCCATGTCAGATTGCTATTACTGCTATTAGTTCCGACTTCCTACTCTAATATGCTGTAGCATGACATTAAACATTGTGAAGATGCAAATGTGACTCATGTTAGTTCTGTAAGACCTGTAGTCGATATATTTGGTGCTGTTCAAGGAGCTGATAACACGATATAAAAGTAGATATCGATTTAGGTGTATATGCTGCGTGGTTATCGTAGGACAGACTTTATCCAGTCTCGGATCAAATGGCACTGTGATATGTTATCAAGCACATAATTTTAATTATTGTTGGTCCATTTATCAAGGTTTTTGTTAAATAATTTATTCATTTAATAATGTTGACCAATACACCGATAATTTATAATAATAATAATAATATCTTGGGACATCTCTATACACGGCCATTTGATCCCAAAGTAAGGATCAACAGAGCCTGTGGTATGGTAACCAGACGCCTGATAAATTACATATATACACATAAATATATCCTTAAATAGATATTTTTTTTACATCCAGACACAGAACAAATACTTGTTCATCACACAAATATTTATTCTGGGTACGAATCGAACCCACGACCCCCGGCGCAACAGTCAAGTTCACTAACCACTGCACCAACGGGTCAGTTAATACATGTAGTGTAGATTCAAAAATCATAACAATTTTTATACAAGTTATTTCACTATCAGAAGGTGCTTGGGAAAAACAAACGGAAAAAAAGTAAAATGAGCAAAGCATCAATATAATTAGCAATTCCATTAGACTAAGTCTTAGCAAACTACGTTCTTTTACAATTATTGCTCGAGATAGACCGTTTAATACTCTTTTAGGGCGAATTTCAAAAGCCGGTTACGGAGCGTATTTGCACCACGCAGCCGATGGAGTATGTCTGAGCGTCTTGACGCTAGGAGAAAACATGTATGTAACAGATATTTCTTTGAAGAGTTTTGCAAACAAAGCAATTGCTTTAAAATTGACACAGACATGTGCTTCAAAAAAATACATACCAATTGAGTACCTCCTCCTTTTTTGAAGTCGGTTAATAAGCCAACAACGTAGCCCACGATACGGCATTGGCTGCAATCATTGTATAAGCTCAGTGATCTAATCTCCAAATAACGAGTTAAATTATCGGAAACTATTTAGATACATCATTAAAAATATAATAACAGGGTCAGATGTCATTTCCTCAATGCAAGGACGACTCTGGAATTACTGATATCAGTAGATACTTTCTACCGCGATCCATTATGATTTTTTTTCGGCAAGTAAGGTTTTCTCACACGTATATTAAAATGTCAACAAATTTACGATTTCACTGCGATGGACATACTCGAGCATCCCTGGATATATACCTACCTACAATTGCATTTAACTTCTACCTCAATACCTCAAGATTTTGCGAAATCTGACTACATTTCTCAAAATATTACCATGACTGGATAACGTCGACATTTTCCTCAATATCTCACGGTTAATTTTAACACAAAGATTTCCATATATTTGCGTTCATTTTTCTCACAACTTTACCACACCAAGTATCATGTGCAGATCATAAAACTGTACCAGCGGGCGTACGTGGTTTAAGATGTACAATATGGGGTCGAAGGAAACGTGCCGAGATATGGAATGTTTGGACAAAGTGACGGCGGGTGTCAGCTTATGACTTTTCTTACATATGTTTTAAGTTAAAGAATTTATTTTCTTTAAGAAATTTTACACTTCTCCTTATGAGAATAGATATAAATCCATTTCCATTATTACATTTCTAAGGGACGAACATTTAACGTATCATATTCTCATCAGGACAGCCAAGTAGTGGAATGTTTTACCAGCGTCCGTGTTTCCGGTCACATAATCTAGCACTCCTAAAAGCAGAATTCTTCTATACGTCTCGCGACGAAATCCATCTTAGGAAGTATCTGCATTTTCCATCTTTCGGTCAACAGTTTATCTATATAATGTACAATAATAAACAATATTTAATGTTACTATTATCATTTTGCCACGCCATTTTCTTTATAGGGTCTGCAGAACCCATAAGCGCTCTCGCACTAATGAGTAACCATTGAATATAGTCAACTTTGAAATGACTCTTTTTCAATTTGCGTATTTTACTCATAAAAAGTGTAAATAAATCTGACTGGGAAACGCACATACTATCTTTTTCGCTTTCGCACTCTTGTTAGAATAATACTGCAATGCAATGTTTTTTTTTCTAAAAGGATAAAATAAACGTTTTTCTGTTGTCATAATATATAAACACGATGAAAATGTGTACATAATTTGAATTTTCAGGGTGAAACAAATTCGTAGCTTCCTTCTAACAAAATCTTTTTAAAAACAAACACAAACATTCGAATCAATTGTGTTAGATAGCTATTCTAATATAGAAAATCCAATCGCTTTAACTCCGACCTAATCTTATCGTTCTATAAATACAAAAATATGTGCTCTCTTCAAAATGTTTAACACCGTGTCTGGTTTACCTAGTATTTTGACAATTACCAAGACCCCTCTGATTTATCTAGTATTCGATATTTTTATATTTTAACTGGTATTCGATATTTTTATATTTTAACTAGTATTCGATATTTTTATATTTTAACAACGGAAACTGTACAGGATTGTGCGAGTTTCTGTGCCCCAGGTCTACATAATTTTTTTGCACTATACTAACATGAGAATATTTATCATCTTCTATACTTAAGGGATCTTATATACATACTCGTATATTTCATTAGAGCAGCCCATAAACAAGTAAGTCGATTCCATTAATATGTTTTGTATGTGGAAACAGATTGAATGCTTTATTCTTTTAATAACATCACTGTTATTTTTAATATATTTAATTTATTTGCTCTAATAATTATTTCGCTGTTCTAAGCGATCGCGAATATCCATAATTAAATCACCCGGAAGTTTATGGTCATATTACAAGCATATCTTGGGTACCGTACATAAAATGAGTGAGTAAATATTACAAATTGCTTGCTTATATTTCCACTCCCTACCGCAGCAAAACCAGTGTAACCTCTT
Organism: Mimoniades versicolor eupheme; assembly: GCA_018245635.1. Lineage (NCBI taxonomy): Eukaryota > Metazoa > Arthropoda > Insecta > Lepidoptera > Hesperiidae > Mimoniades > Mimoniades versicolor. Next base: position 4,075 of record DWDW01000549.1, on the reverse strand, counting down.
CATTTAAGATTTTTGTATAAAAATCTTCATATTTGAAGATTGAAATCAGTCCTTAATTGACAATAGGTTCGAATGTTAAAGGTATAATCTTGCAACTCTTTAGGTTTATTATTTAATATTAATTAGCATATATTATGAGTTCACAGCGACAAAACGAAACTAAATGTAAAGTTTGTATTGAAATTATACCAAATTGAGGCGACCATCCTAAGAGGTATCTGTTACAGTCAAGACTAAGTATACTCAACAAAACAAAGAGAACAAACCGTATAATAGTAAATAATAAAAACTTGTCGGTCGGGGAATACCCGTCAGGGACGAAGTTCCTTATTGGACTCTGAACATATGTTATCACTATTGTCTCCCTATAATTTAAATATGTAGTTAAGTAAATAGTAAACACTCCAATCACATGTACAATAAATGACTTTAAACAGCTAAATACTTGTATCAAGTTGTACAATTTTATCAACTCACTTTTATAACTCTGTATTAGGTACACACATTTGCTGCAGTTTCCATTTTTCAAAACTTAATTGCTATGATAAAATAACAATGATCTAACCCAAAAAAACAAATAAAACATTGCGTTTTCACAAAATTTCCACGTGTCTGTACAACCCTGTGTTGAGGTTATATGATAAAAAGAGACAGAAATGGCTGCGCACTCGCCTGCTCGTGGACTCATTAATTTGTTTGTATAGGCTCGCTCGATACACACACAACATACGGCATTTCGTTACGTGACGATTTCTAAGTAAGTCGCGTTAAGGAACGTCGGCGTCGTTCCAAAAAACCCGCATGTAAAATATGAAAGTAAACTTTCATATTATATACTAACTAGATTTTTTGTTGTTATATTTTCATTGTAAAAACACCTATTCAAAAAAGAAAATTACACAATTAAATTCACAAAGAAAATTAATCATGTCTTTGCACCTTACATTTTGTCGGGTAGTAGTAATTACCTGGAACTAAATAAAATACATAGCACAGAGGAAGTTACGAATAAAACAAATACGAAGTATTTCAAACGGGTCTCTTACAGGCAAACGACATCGCATTTGCTTCGCTCCCTCGTAACGTCCGTAACGAAAAAAAGTACAATGCAATAATGCCTTTATTGCTGTTATGTCGCTCAGAGCGTAAATTATAAACCTAAGCGTGAGGAACTTGCCAACTTGTATTTGCTTCCGTCAGCAACCTTCCATGTATAGAATAGAATAAGGTTCAAATTTGAATGTAGCTACGTTAGATTAGTGTTATACACCGAAGTCCCTTACGTTGCCTGGGTTATGTGAAACTAGCGCGATGCTAGAAAATGACATCATCCTGTGATACGTCATTGTATGCAATTTGCTTGAGGTGGGATATTCCTAGCGGCTAGAATTGTGCATAATTGTGTTCCTCTGTTTATTTAGGCATTGACTAGACATATTTTTTTCACTAAATGATAAACGTGCCGTCAGTTCTCGTCTCTTAGTAACAGACATTTGGCTTTAGAGGGAAATTCTTTGGTATTGTCGACTAGATTATATATTATTTATCTCAACAAATAATCAGCCTTGACCTTGATCGTGAGTATATCAGGGTCGCATAGCAGCAGAATTTCTGCTGCTATTAATGTTTTATTCTGTTGATGATAGTGTTCGTTAGTCATGATGCAATATATATGTATGTATGTGCATTTCTTGCTAAATTTTGTGCGGCTTAAAGTTTTTCTTATGAAGTATCGCTTCTCTTATACCTGCGTTCCATAGTGTATCTCTGTAAAGATCCGGTATATTACGGAATGGTCGCAATCAGTACTGAAGGTTATTCAAAACGTCTACATGGCGTGTGCTATAAGAACCCAATACAAACACTACTAAAGTAATCTGGTGTTAAATCGTGGATTGTTTTCATGTTTATGAATTCTATCATTATATAAAAGACCTACTCGTAAGAGGTTTGCAAAGTGCTACTTCTATGGATAACTTTTGGAATGTTTCGTATCTATGCAAATAAGAGTATCTATATATATTTAATTCAACCAGGCACATATAATATGTTATCAACGGCATATTGATATCCCCGATAAGACAAATCCAATGAAAAATGTCCGTATTCCCTTCATTTTCTGGCGTCAAATTTTGAAATTGGTATTTGAATTTTTGAAATAAGACCAGAGAAGCTGAGGCAATTCGGTGTGGAATATTAAATTGGTTTCCGGCGCCGGGCCGGTATTCGGGGATTCCAAATTTAAATGTCAGTGCATTTATATGGACACAGCTGCTGAGGCGTTTTAATTTGAGCACCTCTCTTCTACTTCTTTCAATTCGTGCAGTAACGAATGAAGCTAGAAAATAGTCTTCAATGACGGTAACTACATTTTGAGTTTCTAGTCTGTAGAAATACATTTTTCTCTCTATTTTGGTACGCGAATTAAAATTTCTAAAATATTATAATGCAAAAATACTTTAATCAAATATCTGTACATTTGCTGGAAATTCAATATCTCTGCATACCGTTACGAATTTTTTTTTACGCTTGTCTAGATTTAAATTTCAGGGGTAAATGAACATTGAAGGTGACTGAAATCTTACCGAGGTTTGTTTATGGATCCACAAGGGCTAGTTTTCGCCGTGATGATGCCTCAATCAACCGAAGGGAAAGCAAAAGCAGATCAGAAAAAGAAGAAAAATATACATTTTTGACTTAAGCCGGTACCTAATTTAATAATATATAACCGTATTGTTACAAATATCCTAAGAGGTCAGTAAAGGAGTGTTTCACACACCAACGTTGACGTTCCACTTTGGAGTAGTTGAGCCTATGGTCAGAGTCACTACGAGAAATTTTAACTAAAAATTATAGTTAGGCAAATCCAATACTACCCCATTCGGGATTTAAGCCCGGGACCTTTCGATCGGAGTCGTAGTTGCTACTACTCAAACCACGAGGCAATCTTCGATGAAAGAGGCGTTATTTAATAATTCTCATTGGCCTTGTTTCTTCTTTCCACACACTCCTCTTTGTTCCTGTTTATGTTTCCCTTTTATCGTTTTCATTTTCTACATTTTTTTAATCTATTTCAATTTCAATATAAACTTATCACATTGTTTGTAAATGAAAAAACAACTTTAAAATTAATCCACAAGCAATATGTTAAATATTATTTAAAAACATAATTCTTTAATTTTATTTTTATTTGCTATTGCAGTTTAAAAACTGTAATTCATTTTTGTTATTTCATAGGTACATTAACTAAACGTCAAACTTATTATAACGTACTTTAATTAATGTTTACTTTACTTAATGTTATACTTTGTACTTTAATTAATGTACTTTAATTAATGTTATACGAAAATGTACAACACATGTTTCCTCACCGCCAAAACTCCTACAGCATTATAATCAAGCTCCTTGAATTTCTATGAAATTGTAATCTTCTTCCAAATGTTTCCTTTGCAAATGCTACATAAGAATCGAAATATATCTGGAAGTCGTGCACCGAAAACAGATTTGCCCTGAAAGAGTACATCGTTAAAGTTAATGGTCGGAGGTAAGATTATTGTGAAATATATTTATTATCAACCTCAATGGTGTTTCAGGATAAAATGTATTTGGTTGTTGCTGGTTTCCTGAAAATCAGCTTGCAAGCGATACATCGTTATATGTTTTTCCATTAAAATCATTTCTTAATATACAGAAGTGATAAAGAAAATAAGACGATCTTTTAATTAAATTCAATGTTAATAAATCATGTGCTTTTATAATGTTTCGCGAGTTCACACTATGATACTGTAGACCTTAATGCAGTGTTCCCAAATCTTCCACAAACAACACATGCTTATGCAAGCACAACGTAAAATTTACGGCTCCTAATATTTGTACCTAAATAAGAAATGAGATAACTTTAACTGCTACCGTTGATGGTGAACCTGACCGCTGACGTTAAATTTACCAATGGCTTTGCTGTGCCTTCCGCATATCCTTATCATCACCTTGAGTTACTGGTTGCCTGCCTCGTTGGTCGTGTTGGTTGCGAGTGCGACTGCCGAACGGGAGGTCCTGGGTTCGATTCCCGGGTCGG
>DWDW01000548.1:0-14305 GCA_018245635.1 Mimoniades versicolor eupheme | reverse complement strand
CAAAATCCGTTGCGTAGTTTTAAAGATTTAAGCGCACAAGGGGACAGAAAAAAGCTACTTTGTTTTATACTATGTAAAGATTTGGTACATGTTTACAATTACAAATTTGATATTATATCTAGTTTCACTTTGTAAAATAACGAACCATTGTAAAGTTACATTTAGAAGTGATGAAACATTGTACAGTTATATTTTAAAGTAATGAAACAATGTAAATTACCATTTTAAATTAAGCTAACAAGAATAACTTTCTCTCTTATACATATTCATGTTAGATTTAGCCATTATGGTTCCTACAATTTTTAAGTGTACAACTAACTATGTAAAATTTCATAGAAGGAATCGATTTGCAGTACTCTATTTCTGTTATCAAAACTCCAAAATATTGGTTATCAAAACAAGAAAAAAACCGTCAATACTGCTCAATATAAGTTACCAACTTCACATCGTATCAGCGTCATTGCTTATAAAATATTAATCTACTCGTATCCGCACATCAATAATATATTATTATGCCATCACAAAATATATTGTAATCTTTCCGATATTCAGAGAATATTAGTATATTTAAGCTTCTAGATAGTATTGAAATATAAATAGGGGTAGAGTTTTCCAGGGAATGCGTTTCGTTAGAAATTTCTTGTGGTTTTCCTTATAATATTTTAGAAATATGAAAAAAAAAATGATTAATCAGGGATACTGACAAATTTGATTTATTTTTTTCAACGATCAACCCAACAATTTCATTTACACTTAGCCAACTTTTCACGTTCACGTTTAGAAACACCAATACAGCAGAGATAGGTTAATTGCTAAATTAATTTAGCATTGTTATATTACTTAGCATAGGTAAATTCTGCTTCATTCTTGACCATTATGGTAAAAACAAATAAAGCTATGCGATCCTAAATAAAGCGATGTATTTATGAGTTATTTTTAGTGAATTATGTACATTATGTTGTTGTTGCTCCTGATTACTTTTTAGAAGTAGATATAAAAGTCTTCTAAGTAGTCTCTATGTATGTACTTTCAAAGGGCTCAAGATATATTTAAACAAAATTTTAACAAAGTAAATTCTACTGTTATAAGGAAACAGATACCGCATTTTCTTCTTGATACTTTCTGGGTTAAGTAATACAAATTAAATTAACGTTAGAGAATTAATTTTGTGTAAGGGTAAAAGTATTTTTTGTCCTCTCAGTGAGCAGAGAAGAATCGTGCAAGACAAATCATCTGCTGTCAAGTACACCTATACTTCAGAGTGGGTCCTCGGAAGTTTGCTGCAAGAACAATTGGAATGCGAAGAAGTCGGCCAAGGTATGTCTTCATGCCTTTAGAATATAAGTGAAATATCATTGCTTAAAAGATGGGACATTTTCGAAATTAGAACTTCTTTAAAAATTTTCGTGTTCTCCCCCTCTCGCGTCACTGTCGAATGGACCAATTATTATTGTGATAGATTAATAAACTTTTGTGACAATAATAAAGTTAATCAAAATGTTGTAATTTTACAAATTTCAATGTCACCTAAAAGCAATAGTTTACGTACATTGGCTTTCTTCGCTACAAAGAGCGCAAATAAATATCATCGTTTTGAATATGAGCAAAATGAACTTATATATAATGTCCTTTTGACTTTAAGAAGATAGTTAAGAAAATTGACCAGTGCTTTAATAATATACGCGTGATTTTAGTAATGTACGACAGATATTATAGAAGTGAAAAAACCTAAAAGATTAAATACTTATATTAATATAAAGTGTGAAAGTAATATTAGAAACCTTCAAACTTTCAAATATTGCGACCATTTATCTACTCGACTACCACTCTACCAACGCCGAGAACAATAAATCAGAACGTTAGACACAATTCGACTATAGATTTCATAAAATAAAAGTACCTCACTTGTGGATAGAGTTTCGCGCTGTATCCATGAACCATGAGTCATACATATATCGAAAGAATTGAATTTAATCCAGAACAGTAAATTTATCAACCACTCAATAATAATGAGACTTGATCAAGATATGGTTGTTAGAGTTTGCTTAATTACCTGCTAATAATATGTTATTATAAATAAATTAAAAAGTAATTAATTAAAAAGTAAATAAATTAAAAAAATAAACAGTAGTAGTTATGACTACTACTGTTTATTCTTTCAGTATTCGTATAACATACTAATGGAAGACTTTTTATTAGTCGCTGCCTTGTTTGTAGTGTTGTTTGCAAGCGTGACTGCCGATCGAGAGTTCCTGGGTTCAAAACCCGAGTCGGGCACTAATGGATTTTTCCAAATTAGATTTTTTGTTAAGGCTCGAAGTCTCAATTTATGTTAAGCGTATGTCAATAGGCTCACCTATCTTCTTCTTCGTCGAGTCAATGGCTAGTCTGAGTGTAGTGTGAGACTAGCTATCGTGTTGAAAGGATTAGTCGCAATGTCCAGAGTGCGCCGGGCAGTGTATGTTCGTACTTAATCAGACGTATTCGCCGCTCGACGAGGCTCCTTTTATGCACCCCAAGTTTCTTTCATGCAATACCACCTATTACATAGTGGGACACGTAAAGCTATTAACTGGTGAAACGTGGGAGTACGATTAGTACTCTTACAACAGCTTATAACTTTTAAAAGTTAGAGGTACTTGTGGTTTATGGATAAATATTTCCATGCAGTGTTATTAGGTTTTTATTTAAAAAGTGAATGGTTCTTAAATGTTACTTCAGATTTGAAGTACTCACCAGCTAAATATTGATAATAAAAATAAATTTAATTATGTTAGAACTACATAAAATTAGAATTAAGCAATACCATGAAGGTTGGCCCTTCGATGGATGACTCCTAGTGGCGAACTGCCATTACCGTCGTCGGGCTTCAGCTGGCACGGTAAAGCCACTGACTCTGCATTCGTGACTGTCAAACAAATGATGAATGCCGGTTAGCATTAGGCGTAAGCCCTTATTTGAATATTTCTCGACTGGTTAATAGCTTTAGGCGGAAACGCTATGTGAACAAATTCGAGTGAATATTAATGACAAAAATGAAACAACTTCAAAATGCCAACCTAAATAATGTAATATCAAATAAGACTATGTGTAGATTTGTTGCTGACAAACACTTTGACTGCTGTTCTCATATCGAAAAATAATATAATAAGTGCAGCTTCAAGATACAGATAAAACAGATGCAGATTTGACAAATAGAAAGAAAGAAAGAGAGAAAGAAAGAAAGAAACTTTTTATTTGTAATATGTACACCTACCCGTTATACAACCTTCAAGATATAAAGTTTTAACAAAGTTACAAAATTGATCCTACTCAGCATTATGCTGGAAGTCCAGAAACAACCAGCGCTGGTCTTCCGTAGGGCCCAATTGAGGACGTCACGGGATGGCAGCCAATATAAACTATCAAAATCTATAAATAGTATAAGTATAAGGTATAAGGTATGCATGCCCATCATCAAGAACGGTATTGAATCAAGAACCGCACATAGAAGGACAATTTCTTGTAACAAGCAGTAAGACCTTGGTTGTCGTTAAACATTCGGCAAGCGGCAATTAATCATTACGACTATTTGATGGAGATGAACTGTCTATAACTTTTTCGTATTCATTTTATTAGAGACGGTACTGAAATTGCATATCGTCTCTCTTAAGGAACTACGCGTACTGTTTCTTATTACATTATGAATATAGATTTCTCTGTGCCCAGTGTATGGCAGTAGACACACCACCTCTTCAATAGCGGGACGTAAACGGAACAGGTGAAACGTAGAATTTATTACACACCTCTGTCTATCTCTTCTGAGATTACACGTGTAATGTTACATTTTTGTTATTTCATAAAGATTTTAAAACAGAAAAAACCGGTAATGCCTGCAAGGATATTTGACGGTCGGTGTTCTCTGACTGTTCCATAAGAAACCTAGCATGACAATACATTTATAATATTTTAAAATAGATTGTGATTTTTATGGTCACTATCCTTAATAAACAGCGCAATATTCCTATGTACTGGTGGCACTAAAAGGAATATTTTTATCTATCATTAGCACATCAAAAAAATTTCAGAACGTTCATGTACATATGTACCTGCTATAAAAAGATGCTTCTGTAAGTAAAATATACTAACGCATTAGTTCCCTTAACGCATTGATGCTACCTCATTGTATGTAAATTCACTTATCTAACTGTTTTCACAATATGACAACAGCTTTTCGTGGACATTATTCTTTAAGAATACATAATACTGACACTGTAATACAGCATTAAAAAATTATATTCGGGTACGATTATGTGGTTCGAATGATTAATTTATGACTCTTACTATATGTAGAGTACATATTATATTTTTTATTTGATAATAGTATTTAAAATAATTTCTTACCTACGTGGCGTAAAAGTGTTAATTCCGTAGCACGAATCGTGTACGTACAAAAGACTTCAACGCGTGAAACATTGAAAATTAGTTGCAATAAAACTTCGTAAAAACATACTTAATGGACACATTGCTCTAATGTAAAAAATTCTTAGTAACCTCCATACAAAGATTTGTTCCGCAAAACGTACTTCTTTTTTCATTGCAGTGTAATCATGCAGTAGAAATGATTTAAAGCACATTAATAATTTCATTTAAAAGTTAACGTAGAAGACCAGTTTCAAGTCCAGTTGACAAAGAAACATACTCCATTTTACACAATTTAAGTATTCCCCTCCCTAACGAGGTACAAGATGTACCTCCGCATCTACAAGGTTCACTCGATCATAGTGACTGACCTGGTAAGTTCCTCTCCGGTCTGTATCCGAGGTGCAGACGTCCGTATCGGCAGATGCGCGCGTAGTGAGGCCGCCGGCCGCCGCTCGGCTATATCACTGCCATCACCCCCGCCTCCTCTAATCGGAAAACCTCCTAACATCCCACACCTCCCACCTCCCTGTAATTCCAGGTGTCCACATTGAGTTGAACGCGAAAAAGATTTCATGAATATTATATATTTGTTTATTTTTTTACTTAAGCAACTATAATTATGTTATTCTTACATTGTTAGGCCATTACCTTTTTAATAGCAATATACTCACCTTTGACTTCACACCTGCCTGATGGTAAGCGAGATGTAGCCAAAGATAGCGCGCTTGCCAATAGTGCCTACTCACTCTTGACTTAAATAATTCAATAGTAAACGTACAGTATTGTAAAAAAAATCGCATATATTCAAATAAGGTTACCCAAAAACCTTAAATGATAAGTTACCTCCTCAATTACATCATAAATCATATAACTACCACATAATGTTACGGGCATCAAATGATAAGTTACCTCCTCAATTACATCATAAATCATATAACTACCACATAATGTTACGGGCATCTTGAGAAATACTAGATTTCCAGAAAATGACAGTTCTAACAAACATTTTTAGCATGCACCAGGCCTGAGATGTTTTAAATGTTCTATTTTAATTTAATATTTATCAGGGTGAAATTTGTTTATATATTACATTTGTTCTCCGTCATCACCTCATCATTACGTTTCTACATTGTACAAAAGTAGCCAACCGATGTACACGTACAAAGTTGCAGTAGGTAGGTACGTCTGCCTCACTCTGGGCTATCAGATATGTTAGTTATCGAAATTTCTAAATTTCACTGCTATTGGAATATAAACAAAGGAAGTAATAAAATATTTCTAACGTATCAAAAATATTATACTATATATAATAACTGCAAAGCCCGTTTTTTATCATTTATAGATTTGTACAAGTTGGAACAAATCAACTCCGTATAACTTGCATTCAAAATAAATTATTGAGATCTCAAATAATCTAATAATATTATTTCGGAACAAACAACCTCAAATTCCGTTTATTTCTAATATATGTATTTATTAAAATATATAGGGTAAAAGTATGTATCACTGTTCCACCGTTCCTCGAAAGAAATACCCTAGTAAATAAATTATTTCAAATACATAGATGTAATTTTGACCTCACAGCTTGACAGCTGCAACATCAACCGTCGTCAAAGCGCTAGTAACGGCCGACCGCGTCGTGATAAATATTAATTAAAAAACTTTGCACATTGCTCATTATTTCAGTGTTAAAATTCTGAATTGATTATGTATTCAACAAATAGACGACTGAATATAAGATTAACATTAGGGAGGTGGCGCCAGACGTCTATTTGTAGCGATACAGTAAGTAGCTTGTTTTGTGAACACACTACTAAGTATCCATGCAAGGTAGTGACAGTTGGTACGTAAATAATTAATTTCTTATTCAATTTAACGTATTTGTATTACGCTGTGCACGCATTATTTCTTACGATTAGACTTCGTTTCGCATATTAGTATATAAATCCTGAAAGCGGTGTCTGACGTAGAAGAAAGAATTCATCTTCCTCTTGATCGGTCGGTCTCGAAGGGTACAAACGTATTACACTCGCTGCTAGGTAAGTCTGCAGCAGATGAAAGCGGCTTAACTGGATTTGCATACTTAATATATCTATCGCCAGCTTTGTGAGGTTCCACTTATTGCTTCTCACCACTGCGCCGTAACTGATCAAAAGAAAATGCCTAAATTGCAGCGCTCACCGCCTACAACCCCTGCTCCAAGCACGGACAAGCAACAATTATTCTCAACGCCTACGGAGCCGGATAACGCAAATATTACTATGAGAGCTAAGCGCCTTCGTGCCGAATTTTCAACAGAATGTGATTTGAAAACACTCGAAGACAAAATCATGAGCTTACTCTCAAACTGGAAATGCGAACAGGATTTATTGTTTGGGAAATTATCGTCTGAAATATCTGAAATTAAATCACAAAACTCTGAAATTCAAAAAACAAACACCGAAACCTTAAAATCGATTGAATTTCTCAACAGTGGTTATGAAAGCATTCGAAAGTCTTTGGAAAAATTGGAAAAAGAAAACGCAGAGCAGAAAAATTACATTATGGAATTAGAAAAAAAGTTAGTGGACATTCAACGATCTTCGCGCTCTTCGTGTCTGGAAATTAGAAATGTGCCGGCCAGCGATAAGGAAACCATTAGTGACTTAATATCTACTGTCTCGAAAATCTGCAGCATAATAGAGCCCTCTTTGAAATTACCGGACCTACGTGACGTTTATCGTGTACCTGGTAAGAAGGACTCAAATAGGCCAATAATTATAGAATTCCAAACCGTCCCCATAAAAAATCAAATGTTACAAGCGTCACGTACGTTTAACAAAGGTCTGCCTTCTTCTGAGAAATTAAACACAAGCCATATTGGTGTTCCTGGTGAACCGAGACCAATATATGTTGCTGAGCGCTTATCAGGTAGTCAACGGCAGTTATTTTATGAGGCAAGAATGTTTGCTAAGAATAATGATTATAACTACTGTTGGTTTCAAAATGGAAAAATTTTTCTGCGCGCGCGTAAAGGGAAAGAGTCGATACTGGTGCATTCCTCCCTTACTCTTAAGAAACTCAAAAAAGATAATTGATGAATCTAAGATAGATTATTACTGTTTCTTCCTTTTCTTTAATACGATACTTAAATGTTATATAATATTTCACAAGCTAAACTTTCTCATGTATTTCTTAAAAACTTATAACTTCTTTAATTTTATTTTTAATTTTTCTGTTATTGATTTCATTGTCTATTTAAATTACTTTTTAATCTACCTACTCCATTTATCATACCACACACTTACACATGTACATTACCTACTCTTATGTCGCAATTTCTTTTTCTTTATTTCTTTTGAGATTATATTCTTCCACTTCGCCAATACTCTATGTATGATTATATTTTTGTACTCTAACTGGTACATATGTAACTTGGTACTTTCATATTTTAGGAACGATGATTGATAAAAATCTCATACATGAAATTGATTCTTATGCTCCAAATCACTATTATACTTGTAGACCTGAATCATGTCGAGCATTTCTTAGCAATTCACTAAAATCCATAAATATTATACATTTAAATATTAGAAGCGTAAATTGTAATTTTGACCATTTCAGAGTATTTTTGTGCACTATAAAAATTTCTTGTGAAATAATTATTTTAACAGAATGCTGGTTAAAATCCTCACCAATACCAGTATTGGATGGCTATATTACATATCATTCAAGTAACCTCAAAAATCAAAATGACGGCGTTATAATTTTTGTGAAAAATGGATTAAGTCATAATGTTTCTGAACCTTTTACTTCTGATGCTAGTTTCTTAATTTGCAACTTAAATACGAATAATTACAATCTTACTATAGTAGCAGTATATCGATCTCCTTTTATTCGCAATTTTAATAATTTTATTTACGAGTTGGATAATGTTCTGAGTGATATATCAGCCGAAAATAATATAGTTCTTATGGGTGATCTTAATATTGACATAACAGCAAATAATATAACTACTCAAACGAATGACTATTTAAATCTCATTGCTTCCTATGGACTTTTTCCGTCGCACTCTTTACCCACTCGGGAAAATACTTGTCTAGACCATGTTATGGTGAAATCCAAATTTAAAAATATTACTCTAGTGTTCGATACTTATATAACCGACCATAAACCTACATTCCTTAATTTGGAGTCATCCATAACCATCCCTGTACAAAAATATTCTCGTACTTCAACTGACTATTCTTCTGTCTGCGCTGAAATCTCTTGTATGAATTTTGACTTTATAAAGAACGCTCAAGATGCAGATACTGCTTCCGAACTTCTTATATATTCTATAAAATCTGTCATTGAAAAGCACACTAAATTAGTTCACATAACTTCCAAACAGAGAATATTGAAACCATGGATTACTAAGGGATTGCTTCGATGTATTCGTAATAGAGATAACATGTCTCGTAAACTTAAAAAAGAACCTAACAACTACGTTTTAAAAGTAACTTATTTTAGATACAGAAACTTCTGTAATAAACTACTTAAAAATTTAAAAATAGCGTACGAAAGATCTGAACTACAAAATGCACGTCATAATCCTAAAGCTACATGGAAGGTTATTAGTAACATAATTAATACAAATAATAGTCTTTCCTCCCCATCGGAATTGCTTAAAGTCCACTCTGACAAAATTACTTCAATTAATAATATTAATGATTTTTTCGCAAATATTGGTAAAAGTCTAGCTGAAAATCTTGTCTTTGATCCACTAGTGAATAATTTTTGTAATTCTAATATACCATCGAATTCCTTTGTTATTTTGCCAACAGATGAGTTAGAAGTCGAAAGTCTTATTGTTAGTCTACGTATGGACGCTGCGGTTGGATGGGACGGCATATCACCAAGGCTACTTAAATCTTGTCTATCTGCGCTAGTACCTGTCATTACTCACATATGTAATATTTCTATATCATCTGGATGTTTTCCGAAATTGTTTAAAAAGGCCATAGTTCACCCAATTTTCAAGAATGGTGATAGACTCTGCGTTAATAATTACAGACCTATTTCAGTTCTACCTGTAATCTCTAAAGTGCTAGAAAAAATTCTTAATAATCGCTTAGTTCAATACTTGGAATCCTTTAACCTCTTGGCCTCTAATCAATATGGTTTTAGACGTGGTATATCAGCCGAAAAGGCTGTTGCTTCACTTACTGATCATATTGTTACAAAATTGGATAATAAAATGAACTGTATAGGTATATTTTTAGATCTAACCAAGGCCTTTGACACAGTGTCTATCCCACATCTTTTATTAAAATTAGAAGCATTGGGTATTCGAGGAATTGCTTACAAAATTTTTGAGGACTATCTCCGTGATAGAAGTCAGTTTGTTAAAATAAACGATACCTGTAGTATAAGTAAACCATTAATATATGGTGTCCCTCAAGGCTCCATTTTAGGACCAACTTTATTTTTAATATACATTAACAATCTTTGTAAATTATTAATTCCTAATTGCTCCATATTCACATATGCAGATGATACTGCGCTAATAATCCATGGTAACAATTGGCAGGAGACATTTCAATTCGCAGAGAATGCACTTACTATTGTGCTCAATTGGTTGTCTAATAATATTCTCACACTTAATCTCTCTAAAACTGTCTTCATTCCCTTTTCTTCAAACTCTTCTTCATTATTGAATTCAAATTACTTAAGCCTTACAGCTCACACTTGTAGTTCTAATCTGTCTACTGCCCCATGTCATTGCCCAAAACTTAAAAAATCCGCATCTGTTAAGTATCTTGGTGTCCAAATTGATAGCACACTTAGCTGGAAACCCCATATTATTAGCCTTACTTCTAGAATCCGTAAACTGACTTTTATTTTCAAAAAATTAAGACATTGTGCTGATGACAAGACCTTAAAAGTTGTATACTACGCTCTCTGTCAATCATTATTAACTTATTGTATCACAGTATGGGGAGGAACCTTCAAAACTAACCTCTTACTATTAGAGCGGGCTCAAAGAGCTGTTCTTAAGGTTATGACCCAAAAGCCATTCAAATATCCAACTACAGAACTTTATCGCGACTGTAAGGTACTTTCTGTTAGGAAACTTTTTGTATTACATACAATTCTTAGAAAACATTCCATTTTGCAATTTGATCCCAGTCTGGTAAAAAAACGGCGTTTTTATTCTGTATGCCCAACTTTACGTGCCAGGACAGCACTTGCTAAACATAACTTCACAGTGATCAGTGGCCAACTATATAATACAATTAATAAGTATTGCCACATTTACCCATTATCTAAAAAAGAAATCACCTCAATAGTTTATGAATGGTTACAAAGTAAAAGTTACGATGAAATAGAGAATTTAATGAAGTTGTCGACGTAAACACACACACACCCACACACACACAAACACACACACACACACACATACACACGAGTGCGCTAGTACCCATAACACAAGTTAAATCTTATAATGGGTACTACTGTACAACATTACATAAAAAAAAAAACTGAATTGTAAAGAAACTTGAATTGTAAAGGTTGTTGTATTGTACAATGCAATAAATATATTATTATTATTATTTATTAATGCCAATTGGCATTTATGTGACGATGTCATAACAAATTACTTGACGTGAATGCCTCGTTGGTTGAATGGTTGCAGGTGCGACTGCTGATCGAGAGCACCTGGGTTGAGTACTGTACTTCTATTATTAAGTGCTGTTTTTACTATAAAACATTTTAGAAGTGCGCATGCTGTGAACAAAGCCATGTTTAGTATTGTTCTACCGTACTAATAGGATGACGAAAACATTTGTAGAAAACAGGTATCACTACCGCTATTCTAAACGAATATTTGATAAATATCCGTCGCCATGTTTTGTCAAAAATTGCGTTTGTTCGGGAATCAGGAGCTTACAGGACTCAAATAATATACATTCGTTGCGTTTGCGCTTCAAATTTCTGCGCGTCTAGCAGACCGTTCACGAACAATGGTCTTAATAGACAATATTTGTATCAGAATGATCTACCAACATTTCAGGTTTACCGCCCTAATTAGCAACAACGATATGGATTATAATCAATCATAATAATGCTCGTATTAATGCGACGTGACACGATTATGACCACTTTCCAGCTCCCTGACAAGCCGGTGATTTAATGCGAGGCTTGATGTTTATCTGCGGGCGAGTTAAGCGTCTTACACTTGATCCGACAAACATGGCTCTTTGTTTAAATGTTTAGAGTTTTTATGAACTTAAGGTTCCGAAATTATTCTCATTATTACGAATATGTGGGTAGAAAAAGAATTGTTGCTTAGATTTCCGTATCTTTCTAAAGGTGTTGAGTTCAAATCTTGACACGTGACACTTAAGATCGCACATAAATTGTTATAAGAGTGTGAAATTGTTTGCTAAAGCATCTTGAGAATAGCTACATAATTATGTTCACTAAAGTTTTTCATTGTGCTCTCTGAGGGCAGTGAAATCTGTCAAACTACCAGTGACCAGCGCCGGAAACTACGAGTATGATTCCAATTATCTCGTTCTGAAAATAGATGCATGATTAACACAGGAAGGATAAATTGGCTGGTAATGACAGTTACATTATATCACCTACAAAGCAGTATCATTTGTATTGTAAAATTTCTCTACTAATGATAACTGATAGTCCTGGAACAGTTCATAGTAAGTATACTGTTTATAGTAAGCGATGATATGATAGAACATACTTAACATAGCCGGTGTGTATACACCTTTACGGGATTCATTACAATTTACCACATGTTAGCGGTGTAACTCGGGCCCACGCAAAAAGGATTCGAGAACTTTCCGAGGATCTCGATAAATTAATCTTTGTGAAGTTAAGCAATTAGTGGTTAAATACAAGTATACAGCGATTAAAAGTACCAGTGAAAGTACCGTATATTAATTATCTCATAATAATGCCAACAAACCAAAAAGTTTTGTTTATATTCATACATAATACAATCCAATTGTTCGTTGTTATTCATACTCTTGTTTGCATTGTTCGTATAAGAATATGCTGATTGTGCTTTTTGTTCTTAAATTAAACTCGGGAATAAATTCATTTGATCAGTGGATAAGATGTCAAAGGAGACAGTTATGATAAAATCGTATTTAACTTGCTCGTGTGACCACCGCGTTGGTCCAGTGGGTGCAAGCGCGACTGCTGACGGAAAGGCGCTGGGTACAAATCCCAGGTCGGGTGCTAATGGGTTTTACTAACATAGATTTACTAGTTAGTTAAAAAGTAACATCACGCCTGTCATTCCCGAAGAGGTAGGCAGAGGATTTTAGAACACTCCCACGTTTCACCAGTTACGTTTACGTCCCACTATGGAATAGGTGGTGAGCCTATTGCCATACGCCGGACACATATCCAGACTCTGAGCCACTACTAGACAATCTAAATTAGAAAATTTAGTAGTGACCGACCCGGAATCGAACCCAAGACCTTCCGTTCGGCAGTCGCACTTGCAACCAACACGACCACTACTACATGGTAAGTTATAAGTATCATATATTCAACTATAACAATATTATTCATGTGAGCTATTTATATTAGGGAGTTGGCATAGAGTGCGGCTGCACTAAAGTTGGTTATACGAACTTTTGTGTAGCGGACATTATTCACCAGCCGTAGAGTTCCAGCTTCGCCAAGATCACTTCAACTTGGTGCTATCTCGCCCATTCTACGTCAACATTAAATATGCACACCCCTGTTTCTACGAGCATACTTCCACTAGTAACAAGACGCGGGCGACACACTGTATATAGTTAATATCATGTTATGTTATGTATTGTGTAAACGGTTTGAATTTTGTAAATGATACGTGTACAAACTGATTGTTACTGTTAAACTTATAAATCGACAATTGAAAATAAAATGCTTTCAAAACACGCAAATCTTACTAAAGTCCATCACATTTTATAAAATGTGTTATAGTGGAACTAAGCCTTTATCTGAAATTTCTATTGTATCGTTATTAAATATACAATATTTTAGGTTAGGTGGCATGCAGATTTTGGTATTCAACAGAGGATCAAGTTATAAACAACATTAATATTCGGTCAGCCATACGGAAAACAGGCAACGTCAGAGTCGACAGAAATTAACTTAGATGAAAGTTTATTACAAACTCGCTCACCTGTCAACGATGTAAAAGTTATTACGAAACTGGCAGAGACTAATATGCTAAGTTAACCTCCAGATTGATGTCCGACCACAAACAATGGCGTTGAAGTAAATGAGAAATGCTCAGAAAGTTTCTGTCTTGCGATAGTTTCGCTCGCACCAAACTCAAACTGGACAACAAAATTTTGATGTTACCTTAATATTGTTACATATTACCATACGAGTACTCTGTGTTTTATATGTCTAAGTAAAATGAAGATTTATAATATTACTCAGCTTAAATTCACCGTCGAACAATTTCCGTATTCGGCTATGGAATAAAACATCGCGCATGGAAATATTCGTAGAGTTTGATATAATTCGACAATATTTTTTTATTATTTTATAATCGTATCACCAATGGCGATAATATATAATGTTTGATGCTATGTTCAATCGTGATATTTTTGCAAAAAAATATCGCACAAAATTAATAAATGTACATATATTAGGTTTTATTTTTAACCATGGTAATGAACACAGGTATGAATTTTCACATTTTGAATCCAATTCTCCTAATAAAAATTATAGCCGGATTACATAAAAATAGTTATTAGGAATAACAAATATACTAAAAAAAGTAACATCACGCCTGTAATCGCCAAAGAGGTAGGCAGAGGAATGTAATACACTCCCATATTTCACCAGTGCAGTGCAGGGGTGCATGAAAGGAGCTTCCTCGAGCGGTGACTATGTCTGATTAAATACC